>JAYMFT010154413.1:0-12555 GCA_038088735.1 Panulirus argus
ATATATGTGTGTGTGTGTGTGTGTGTGTGTGTAATAATAATAATAATAATAATAATAATAATATACTTATAGTAAATAAACAAAATACGAGCAGAGACCAATATTCTCATCACAGGATATGTGACGAGAAGCAGGTGGTGGCCTAACCTCGCCCTCCATTACAGCAAATTCCACAATGACCCGCGAATTCCACCACGACTCCCTGTAAACCACATAAGACCCCATGTAAATTCCATTACGGGTTTGAATTCGTCTCAATTATTACCAACGGCCGCAGGTCTCGCTACACTTGCGGCTAAATCACACAGAAAAAAAATACAATGTCGACTGTTTGATAGTCTCAGCCGCATCAGGTGGGTAACGGGACCAACTTACGGGTCTGGTCGACCCCTGACCTAGTCCGGGGCTTGTGTTACAACTGGTAAAGCTAGAGTAACAGATTCCCTGGTCGTGATTCGTGGTTATATATTGTTACAATGCGGTATATGGTGAATAACCTATCAAAGAAAGACACATCCACTCATACACACATACACATACACACAAAACACACACACACACACACACACACACATATATATATATATATATATATATATATATATATATACACGAGAACCTTTTGAGGTTACGCAGCGCGTGAAGAGTCATCTTAAGCGAGGTTGAATGAAACTGAACAAAAAAAAGTACAGACTCGTCCTCAACCAACCCTTAAACTCCTAAAGGAATTCATCATTTCCCCAGTACTGATTGTAGTGCACCCTTGAACTTGCAGGGGCCCCGTTAGAGAGAGAAAAAAAAAAGTGGTTGGGTGGATAGGAAGATATCTTCCATACTAATGGGATTCTAACACGCCACTGCAGGGGTCGGAAATTCCATTTCCCACAATTCAACCGAGAAAGCCTCACGTCAGCTGTGAGAAATCAGCCGCGAAAACCGGTCCCCGCAATCAATTAAGACGGTCAAAAACCGGTCATATACGGAAGGTCAGACACGCGTGCATCTGAAGTGACTTGTTTGGATGTAACATATTCAATTTTACGGCCAAGATATCCAGTAACACTGTCCTAGGTCTAGTTTCTTTTATTGAATATTGTATATAATGCTCCTGTGTACTTTACTGTGACGATATATATATATATATATATATATATATATATATATATATATATATATATATATATATATATATTCGCCATTTCCCGCATGAACGAGGTAGCGTTAAGAACATAGAACTGAGCCTTATGGGGAAAATCCTCACTTGGCCCCCTTCTCTGTTCCTTCTTTTAGAAAAGTAAAACCAGGAAGGGAGGATTTCTAGCGCCCCCCCCCCCTCCCCCGCTCCCTCCCCTATTAGTCGCCTTCTACGCAGGGAATACGTGGGAAGTATTCTTTCTCCTCTATCCCCAGGGATAATATATATATATATATCAATAATGTTAGAGATAACTTGAGTCGCAGGCAGGCGCCATAAGCGCGCGATATCCTGACACCAGAAACGGTTTCTCACAACTCGAGACGAGTCGGCAATGTTGCCGACAAACTTACTTAAGAAAGAGCAATGGGTCCACACTACAACACCAGCCCCCTGAAGTATGCCATACTTCCTCAACCTTAGAACCACAGATCATCCAAACACGAACTACTTTTCTTTCCTAGTTTGGTATGGACTACTATGCAGTAGCGTATTTACGTGTGTTCAATACCTTCAAACGCACTTTGATAAGGAAGTATTGTGAAGTTCTGTAAGTCACTTACACATCATGGACACTACAAACACCAGACTGCCTTTTTGGACCATAGTGGATTCCTTAAAAGACAAGTAAAAGTCACACATTTTCATTCGTCGCGCAAGCAACAGGAAGCCTCTCTTCCTTCACCCTCAGGAAACCTAACCTACATTGTTGCCAGGGCTAATCTCGGGGGACGCCACAATATCCCAGGACTAATGTTATTAGGCACTTTGAAGTAATGAGCCTTGCAATAGATGAAAAAAAAATATAATTCACCACTGAGCCAAGGACTGATCAAAATAACACACCATGTGAAAAGAAAAGAAAGAGCCTATCTCACTAGCAAGACGAGGCTACACGTCGTCACATCCTGAAATCCTTTAAGATGCACTTGACATTTTCATCCAAGACCAAGGAACACGCTAGAGAGAAAGTTGGGGTATGTACTAACTGCTCCAGCGTTGTTCGAATGGGGCTGCTGTGCTTATGAATCTAATACTGACTGCCGTAGAAGGCATTCTTATAAATAGTTTTCTAAATACATTCTCGTAACGTGTGTACAACGCTCTAGATCACCTACTTGTTCAATATATATATATATATATATATATATATATATATATATATATATATATATATATATATATAACACAATCTATGTCAGGTACCTATTTATCGCGGTACGCAGTTAGGGGAGAATGAACAGCTGTTGGTCTCTGGGCCAGGTGCAAGGTCAAGCATAAACAGACCACGGGGTCCGTGTCATCCTCACTCCCTGATGCTAAACATAATGCTCGAGAAAACTTATAGTTACGTAAGTCTTTTAAGATCATTTATGGCCATGAACCCATGGTAAAAACAAAACACTAACACTGCCGTAAAATCTATAAACAACGCCTTTAACTATAATGCCACGCCCGCATGAAAAAAGGCTTATATCAATCAATTTATTCCAAGTAGGCAATTTTATGCAATGTGGTGGATACCATTACAAAAACAAAGAATGCCGATCAACTTTTAAACCGAAAATGTTCAACAACAACGCGACGATTATCCGTGTGACAAGCGGCTGACGAGTAACAGCAACACGGTGGGATTTACGAAAGAAAGAGAAACGTTACGAGTCCAGGAAATACTGGATTGATTAAGGGCTTCCAGGAAGCTGTCGACACGCCTTGTGTGACGGCCCCCTAAGTCGGCTGACCCAAGGGAGAGAGCCTGCAACGCCACTAAAGTTCTTGTAACGTCAAAAAGTTAATAACAATTTAACACACATGTAACATGGATGGAACAACCACTAAAACTTCAGAAGAATGATACACCTGCAACACACATCTTACATCAACACAACACTTGTTGAACAACAATCTCCGGCAGCAATAACATATGATCAACCAAACTAACGCTCAAGATCACATGACTGGAAAACCCGTAATTTGTAACGAAGTCACGCCGCTGTGACCCCAAATAACAAGCCTTGTAACGCTCTATAAAAAGCCACCTGCCCGTGACCAAGGTCAAATCCAACTTTCTTCACGACTCGTAAACTTTAACATTTTCCGTGCGCATGACACCAAGAGTTGGGTGCGTATCATTGCAATGTTGTCGACAAAATAATGGCTTCCTACCCATCACGACCAATTCGCCAGTCAGTACCAAGGCACGGGTCTGAATTGGGAATTCAATAATCCCCTGAATGGCAACAGTGTGACCTAAGGGTATTGATGGCCTAAGAGAGCCTTTTCTGACCCGACCCCTTTAAGCTCATGCTCCAGGATCGTGTACGGTCTTGCTATTCCGAGATGGAGACAAAAAATAAATGCCACAACCGGAACTCCGCCCTTTTTTTTTTACTTGAACGAGGTGGGGTAAAATTAGTTTCGGACATTCACCTGGGAACCGGGTGGAGGTTTTCGGGTATTGGAAACCACAAAATAGTAGTAATTTATGGTAGTAATGAAGGTCAGAATTTTTTAAAGGACACCAAAAACAATTCTAACAAAGCTAAAATTAGCTGATGTCCGAAACGGTATTTTAAAAAACATACAGATAAGGTCAATTTTGTCAGATTTAATGTGACGAGAAAAATCTTATTAAACCTTATCAGGTTAGTTCTAAGTCTTACATGTAAGAAATCCAAACACCGCAACTACTCACACAAAGAATTACCCAAAGAATACTTCTAACCCAATCTAGCGTTGTGGCATTAATATCCTCCAGCCACAGCAGCCAAAACTGAAGGTCAGCTTGATTTACATTGCGCCAGAGATGATCTCACGCGTAAAACATCCTGTAAATGAGCCTCGCAAAGACTGGAAGTCAAAAATTGTAAAAGGTAAACACGGGTGTGGACATAATGACCGTCTCAAGACTCATCACCGTTATGCCTGGCCGTATCAAACAATAAATGGCGCCTTTGAGTGAAAATGGGACAAAAAAAAAAATGCATAAATCATGAGATAAATAAAACATACAGAATTTAAAAAAGTGTACATATAGTGTTTCTCGGTATTTATGTCAAACTGATTTAATTATTTATCATTAAACCCAAAAACCTTTATTTAGTTTTGAAATATTGTAAAGGCAATAGCAAATCCCGTAAAACACGTACAAATATTCATATATAAATCATCTGATGATACATGCAGTAAATACACAGTCAAATAAGACCTTTAGACCAAAAAAGAAACACCAAAAATATTGCGAGAAATCGGAATTGTTATCGTACTGAAGATGAGCCCGGGGGATGGGGGGGGGGGGGGAGACACACGAGCGAGACTCCCCTGCAGCTTAACAGAGTGTCGTCAGCGACCCCAAGAACAGGTACACACTGGTGGCAACCAGCTCCCGGAATTCACACGTCACCCACAACTCCTCGAGAAGCTGGTCGAAATCACAAAACTGTAGAGAGAGAGAGAGATACTCGTCCTGGGAGATAATCAAATCACGGGAGCTTATTATTTGCGCCTGGGAATATAAATTGCTGGACGACGCTAGTTAGCACCTTCCTTCCTCGTCGTGGGATTCACAGGTTCCCTTTTTCCCCAACCCTCGAGCAATGGCGCGGGGTGACGGGAGGTGTCGGATCTGCAGCAGCGACAACGTCCTAACTCCACAGGGACCACGGGGCAACTGACTTCACTCCTCTTGCCTCTGGTCGACATCGTCTACTTGCCGCAACCCCCCCCCCCCACAACCACCACCTCCCCCTACCCCAACAGGTGACTGGTGGGGTAATTCCCCCACCTTCACCTGCCCTACCAGCACGCAGGTCGCTATTGACATCGTTCCTTGTCTCCCTGGCTATCGCTCACTCCCAGTTTCATAGAGGGACGGAGACTTTGTCAGCGTTAACGGAGGAGCCTGTCCACGGGAAGCGATAAGTGTAAAGTACTATTTTGGATTAAATTTGTTATATCAATTACGGATCACGATTGGCACATTAGACCGACCCGAGCTGCAGGCGAAGTTTAAAAGAAGCCAGACTATCAGTTCTAGAGACTTGGGGAGGGGGGAGAGTTCAATGGCGAGGTTCAGTGGCCATATTGCCATTAGCATGGGAGAGGGAGGGGGATTACCCTCAGAAGGCACACCGTTGGTCATGGTATACATACGGGAGGATTCGCTAACCTGCAGTTGGAGAGGAAGCAGACGACAGGGCCCGAGCCTGCGCAGGCCACACTAGGGAGAGGGAGGGGGGAGAAGTGGCTGTGCAAGACTCTAGGGTACGACTCGAGGGGCAGGAGGTGGTCCATGCTCCACGGATGATGACACGCCGGGCTCCTCTAGGTCCTGCCGGCCTGCACGAACGCCGGCCTACCTACCTCCGCCATGACCTACCTGACGTCAGCACCAGCACCACCTGCGCGACCTCCTGCTGCCGCTGCCGCCTTATAATGAGCCTGCATACATTATACTGTGCCCTGCTGCCTTGCCAGCCTGCATGACCATGCCCAGGATGCACCGGCGTAACCTATTTGTTGTTCTTTATAGCCTGTACCATGACCAGCAGTCAGCCTGCACTAGAGTGACCTGTCTTGCCTGTCAGTCAGCCTGCAAGGTGGGGTCTGCCATCTGTCAGCCAGCAGTGCCATGTTGTGTTGCCTGTGAGCCTGTAATATCGTGACCTGCTGCTGTCCCTCAGTCTGCACTACTATGACCTGCAAGTCAACCTACACCACAATGACCTGTGCCTATCAGCCTGCACTAACGTGACCTGTTGACTGTCAGCCTGCATCCCCGTGACCTGCTCCTGGCTAGCCTGCACCAGCCCAGAACCTTGGTGAGGCGTCCCACCGCGAGATCAGCCAGTACCGGACACTCAAACTCACAGGGTAACGCAGGGCGGCCAGTGCCCGTCTCACACCCTCCTGCACCCCTCCTTGCACTGTCTTACGCAGCTGGGTACTGTGGCCGGACACACCAGAACTAGGTGGGACGGTGCAGGACGCTGGCCAAACACCCCAGCTGACACACACACACACACACACACACCTCACACACACACACACACACACACACACACCTCACACACACACAAAACTCGGGTCCAATTATGTATAAACAAAATTTCCTTTTTCCTGGTCTTCATAACATTTCCCGTCCCACTCTTATTTTTTATCTTTTCTAAATTTCCCGGGTGTCGTAACGTGACGGTCCGGCGAGCGTCACCCGTCACGGGGCGGTGTGGGGCAGACCTCGGCCTCGTTAGATAAGCGGATGCAGAAAAAAAGAATCACTCGTTAACCGCGCATAAAAATCCACCCATAAAGTTCGTGTAACTCTGTTGCTACGTTGATGGCGCCTCCCGGCCTTGAGCGTCTAAACCCCCGCCCGATATTCAGGAATGTGACTCCGGAGGGTTGACGCAGCCTCCTCCGTACGTGCGCTTCACTGCGGAATCTTTTACCGCGTCATAATGCGTACGTCAGTCGTCATCACGACATTACTCACAGGAGCGTAAATTTGGCACTGTTCCTCATAATAATTTCGAGCCTGATTTCCAGTATTCTAGGCCTGGTAGCCTCATACGGTCCATAATGAGGCCAAGGGGCTCCTCACAGGCAGGAGGACTCATAATGCCCCCAAGGCCAGGGGCTAACCAGTGTGTCATAATGCCCCGAGGCCAGGGGCTACCCAGTTTGTCATAACCCACGGGGCCTTGGGCGACCCAGTGTCAAAATCCACGAGGCCAAGGTCTACCCAGTCATAACGCCCCGAGGCCAGAGGCTACCCAGTGTGTCATAGTCTCCCAAGGCCAGGCGCTACCTAAGGTTTCATGACTCATGAGTCCAGGGGCTCCCTGGGGTCTCTTATGATTCTCGAGACCAGGGGCTACTTGGGGTCTCGCATCATCCACGAGGTGAGGCTACCTATGGCTTCTCGTGATCCATGAGGCCAAAGGATACCCAGGGTCTCATGAACCACGAGACTAAGGATCATACAAGGTCTCATGATCCAGGTAAAATGGGTTTTGACCTGGATCTCAATGATTCACGAGACAAGGGCTACCTAGGGTCTTTCATGACCCATGAGGCCAGGGGTTACCCAGGGTCTTTCATGACCCACGAGGCCAGGGGCTACCTCGGGTCTTTCATGACCCACGAGGCCAGGGACTACCAAGGGTCTCCAACGATCCACGAGGCCAGGGGCTACCTAGGGTCTTTCATGACCCACGAGACCAAGGGCTACCTAGGGTCTTTCATGACCCACGAGGCCAGGGACTACCAAGGGTCTCCAATGACCCACGAGGCCATGGGCTACCTAAGGTCTTTCATGTCCCAAGAGGCCACCTAGGGTCTTTCATGACCCACGAGGCCAAGGACTACCAAGGGTCTCCAAAGACCCACGAGGCCACAGGCTACCTAGGGTCTTTCATGTCCCACAAGGCCACCTAGGGTCTTTCATGACCCACGAGGCCAGGGACTAAATAGGGCATTTCATGACCCACGAGGCTAGGGGCTACCTAGGGTCTTTCACGACCTGCGAGGCCAGGGGCTTCCTAGGGTCTCTCATGACCCACGAGTCCAAAGCCTACCCTCGGTTCTCTCTCAAGGGAAGCGCCTCAGTATCTCGCTCTTCTCTTGTCGTCGGGACGCAGAAATCAATAAAGAATTTCAAGTAAATATGTATAAAACCAGACTTATATCCAGCTCACGCAGGCGCATCGTGAAGAGCAAGGGACGGACACATTCGTGAGATCCGTGTCAGGCGCTGGACTTGGTTTACGAAAGAGATGGTAACGATTCGTGACACCAGTGACTCCATTCCCCTTGGGTTGGTGTTTGTGTTGTCATGTTAAAGGGTTGGGCAAGAGAGCTTACCTTTGGGAATATGTGTCTATGTATCATTCTAATTATTGTCCATATTATCATTATTGCATTATTTTAGTTCTATTATTATTATTATTATCATTATTATTATTATTATTATTATTATTACTATTATTATTATTATTATTATTATTATTATGTTTTTACTGATAACGATGTCCACTGGTGAGACTCGACTGGGCCATCAAGACCAGAGGATCTCAGGATTTTTGAGTCTCCTGCCACTAACCAGTCTTTGCTCTGCTCTGAATAACACCTTATATCTAAACTACCAGTTTTACAATGTCGTTTACGTTGAAACTGTCTATATCTGACGTTAATGGCATAAACAGATAAAGGAAAATATGTGTAAGATGTACTACTCAGCATTTCTTAATACTAAAATGTATTCTCGTTCCTTTTTACGTAATGATTGAACTTTTGAGACTAAAATCACGTACCATTTGGCCATATCTCGAGTACCACAAGTGGTACACAAGCCACCAAAGGTTTACATACCACCTGCTGGGAGCCAGTGATGTAGACCTGTGGTTCCATCTTTAAATGTCGCCAACCACTAACCTGACTTCCATCACCTTCCGTAAGATTTCATGTATAGAGTTTCATACAAATAAAAAGGAATACCTAAGCAGAATTTGTGTGTATAAGGACTACTAACTTATATAAGAATACTTCCTATTACTAATGACTAGAATTGTAGCTTGAATGTGGCGTTTGGGCAGTTATGCCATTATCAGCATTTCAGTCCGAGGATCTAAACTGCTCACGGTCCGTGCAATGTCATTTTTAAGGGTCTTTTCCAGTAATGCTTTAATAACACTCGCTGTCAGTGATAGCTCTCCACCTAGGCACATAAAAACAATGAACAGCAGTTTAGGGAACTCAACGTCAGCCAGATCTTCATGCTGAAATCTCACCGTGGCCTAAGAATTGAGTAAATAAGGATGCCTTCACCGTCGACTGTAGGCTTGTTTCATAGGATTGTTTAGTCAACTTTGCTTACAGTATACCTTCAGCAGTTTGTCTTACTTCTAAGGATTTCATGAAATGGTTTAGTTGCCAGTGATAACCCAAATGTCTTACTCAGCGTCAGGGAAATATGATGTGAATTAATTGCCTAACATGGCCAGATGTTCTCTCACAGAAGTCTGAATTGCATCTGTGGGAATTTCATTAAAATCAGGGTTGTTGCGTAAGGCTGTAAATGTATAAAAACATTAGTTTTCCTGAACTCTTGATTACAGAACTGTATTTCTCCCTCGCGATGATGGTTATCCTGAGCAAAGTAGCATGCTCAGACAAAGCCATTCACCAGCAACAAAGATCATAGAACAATTCCAGACTCGTAATAAAACAGAAAACTTGCGCTGCGCTAACACTGTTAACCACAAAGCCCGTACCAATCAACTCTGGCAAACAGTAAATAAATTTCAAACGTCCATCAACACACCAGACCTTACACGTGAAGCGCTTCAACCCACAACATCAATCCTTCTCACAAAGAACATACAAACATAATCATAAAACAATGCTATTAAAAGGAAACACACACCAACCACACCCCGAGTAGGAAAGTCATAAAAGACTTAATTGAAAATCCTACCAGATACAACTTCTGACCTACCCTTCACCTCTACTGACATCCTAAATGCAATTAAGATCCTACATAGCTCCCCTGAAATAGGACCTGACATTTCAAGCTTCCACATAAAACACTTTGGCTTATTGCAGTCTAAGCTCTACTATCATCAACCACTGCTGAGTACACAGTAAAGTCCCAAACATTGAATACTTGTCAGCACTCTACTCATCCTGAAACCCTCGGAATAGCCAGACTCCTCTCCATACCATCCTACATCACTACTGTCGTTAGTATCCAGATCATCTGCAATATTAATCCACAGTATATTGATCCAAATTCCGTGTCAGCGTTTGGTAATTACCCATTTGTAAATGTCAACGTAGGAAGGGATTTTGCGCTCGTGGTGCCCCACCTCCTGAACATTATTATTAGCTCCATAAACTTCTGTATGCTGTACCTCCTTGATAAATAAATTTTCATTCAGCTCTACCATTCATCCACCGTTCTTGTACCACAAAACTATGAGAAACGTCAGACTGTATTTTCTTTTAATGAAAGTAGTTTCATATTCTTACTGTTAATCTTCTGTTGTGTGGCATAAAGAGCATTTGTGAGTTTCATTTGATTTGCGGAACACAACAAATATCTCATGTCTTTGTCCCTACGTCAGCCTGGTCTCAGAATGCGCTACACTTTCTCAACAATTTTATGAGGATTTGCCATGAACGTACACGACACCTGCAATCGTAGACTCGTACATACACAACCATAATTGAGGTGTAAGTAGCTTTTTCGCTCTCATTATCACATGAATCCAAGTCGCTGTGGATGTAGTAGAACAAAGTATAAAGCATTATGAATTGGAAACACCTGATACGTCGTTTTCCTTTGGGATCTTCATACCCTCGTTTGTCACGGACATTTGTATCTCCTGTACAGGTTTGTGGATTCCTCACACGGTTTAATGAAAAGAACGGATGAATTATACCACCTACAATAACAGTTTTGGACAATATCGTCAGTATATCATTACTTGCATGTCACTTAGACCTGTGATAATAGCTCAGCTGCCGCAATTTTTTCCACCAATTAGCAATAGACATATGGAATATGTTATCTTTTCCCTCTTGGCAGAATAACAAACATAAGGAATGTGTTGTCCATCTCTCTGAGGCCCAACACTTTGGGACCAGCGGCAAAGAAAAAGGATGATTTACAAGAAGTGAATGTTGTAAGGTGTGAGATTTTTGGTCTCGTGTTGTTGCAGATGACAGGACGTCCTTCAAACCTCAGGTGCTCAGGTTTTACAATTAAGATCTTAACAAACCAATCATCGAACCCAGTTCCTTTTCGTATGAAATTCAACTACAATTCCATCAGCTTCAATTGCTTTCCTGCACTGCATTTTACACAAGGCTTTCACCACCTCTTCTCCTTTCACCAAATCACTTGTCATGACTTTCTCACTTGGCATACCTCCACGTCCAAAACATCTAACAACCCTTCAGTATAACCTATCCATTTACTCCTCACCTCATTTTTGCCTGTTACCACTTCCCCACTTGCCCGCTTCACCGATGTTCCCGTTTGTTCTCTTTTTTTCTCACGAGGTTAATCTCCTCCAAATACATTTTTTCATTCTCCCCGAAGTTTGCTGATACTTGCTTATCCCACACTTTACTTCCTTTCTTGCTTTTTTTTTTTTTCCATTCCCTGCACCTTCCTCTTCACCTCCTGCTGCTGTCCTTTGTATATTTTGCTCTTGTACTCCCCTGCATATAACGCCCGTGCGTCAACTTTTTTCCTTTCACCATTAACTTAGCCTCCTAATCTCGCCACTCATTACACTTTCTCACTTGTCTACATCCCATCTTCTGCATGCCACATACTTTCTCTCGAGTAGGTAGGCACTGCTCCCCTGAATACCTCCCATTCCTCGCCCACTCCCTTAGCTTCATTTTACACTCGGTCTCTAATGGCATCTTTTCTCACTAACCTCCTTTTCAAGCTTACTCACTTTCACATCCCTTTTCTGACCCATATGCCTTTTCTTTTCTGAAGCCTTTATAAACATTTACTCTCGCTTGCACCAAGCAATGATCAGAAATCCCAAATATTTAGAACCAAGAATCTCTCCTTTGCACGCCAATCGATTAGCACATAATTCAATAATGAGTCCTTACCATCTTCCTGCTCACCCATATATACTTATGAATACCCTCTTTTTTTGAGCCAGGATTCTTGATCATCTGTCTCTATTCAGTATGCAACTCCACAAACTGTTCACCATCCTTAGTCACAACACCGGCTACCCAGTGCCCACAATTATACCCTCATTCGCCACAATTAACATCTCTCGCATTCAAATTACACACCACAATACTCAATACCTTCCATCAAAATTGCTTACACTCTCACTTAGCTCCTCCCAAAGCACTCGCGTTTCTTCATCTGCATCAGCACAAGTACTCACTCGATCTCTCTGAATCTAGTTCAATCACAGACTTATCATTTAGATGATATAGTATCTCACCAGCAACAAAAGACGTGGTGTGAGATAAGTAACTTTTAGCTAGCCATTGACGTGATGAGCTTAGTTACTGGTTTTCATTCTCATGATTCCGCAGTCGATTCCAGGGATGTAATAGCGAATGGATTATATCGATTCCATGTGATAAGTATAGGATGTACATTTTAACAAATATCACTGGAGTACCTTCTGTCAATGAAGAGAAAATTACTGCACCGTAATCTAGCGGGTTGCCCTTTGGCTCATTGGTCATAAGACCATAAGAATAAATTCATCATTCATCATTTGAATGATATGGGATATTGCTTTTCAAAGAAAACGTGGTTTCAGATGAATAACTTTTAGCTAACTTTTGCTTACTTTTATCAAAAAAGATCG
>JAYMFT010154424.1:0-12555 GCA_038088735.1 Panulirus argus
TCGTGGTTTAATGATCTCTGATATCTCGTGGTTTAATGATCTATGACATCTCGTGGTTTAATGATCTCTGATATCTCATGACTTAATGATCTATGATATCTCGTAGTTTATTGGTCATATGATTTATGCTTTTTCTAGTTTTACGATCCTTAATACTAAATTATATAAGATCTTGATAGCTTAATTATGGTATGAAGTTGTTTACAGATTTTCCAGGCAACTGCTTGTTTCAGTGTTCAGGCAAACCATTTTAAAAACGGTCAGGTATGAAACATTAAAATTCACAAAGGTGAATGATATATCTGTCAACATTATCTCACAGATGATGATGAAAATATGAGGCCCTTCGCTTCACATTTCATACTTTTTTCTTCATCCTGGTATTCGGGACTGAGGTGGAAAATATGTGTGAATTTTGCTTACCACGAGGGCAGCGATCAACATGTATTTATGCACCTGCATTGCTGTGATTCACGTACATAAAAGATAAATCTTTTCCCAGCTGTAGCTGGATGCCGTATATGTGCCAGAAGCTGTAATCATATCTCAAGGGATTCAGAGAACTGGAATATTGACACACACACACACACACACACACACACACACCCACCTACCCCCCCCCACCCCCACACACACACACACACACACACACACAGACGTGAAGATAAGATAATGCTCAGGTTTGTAACAGATTCTGGTCGTCTCGTATAACGTACATAGTCAGTTGTGTGTGACGTTTCTTAGAAGACAATAACAATCTACAATGGAATATAGACACTCTTTGGACTGCCGTAGGGTTGATGTTCACTCTGGTGTTTCTATATGTCAGAGCCTCGACGCCGTGGCAAAAGATACGATTTTTAGATCTGAAAGCCTCTTTGTAAGGTGGAGGTAGAATTATTCGGTCAGCAATAATAACTGGGAACATACGAGAATAGAAATACAAAAATACAAGAGAATCCGGCAGAGCAGTTGGAAGGATCATTCAGTACAGTACTGGAAGACGATGCAAATACGGAACAGCTACAAATACATTTGAAAAAAAACGAGAGGCGTGGGTTAGGTCAGTCCCTGATGAACCTCGGGTTGACAACTGTGTGAAGTGCGTGGCGGTGGAAAGAAACAGTATTGTTCAACGAGCAAGACGTGCGATAAACACTACGCGTTAACCATGCTCTTCTGGCAAAATATATCGTATGTACTCATAGATAGGTAGGTGCTTTCTCTGCCTCCATCTCACTCTCGCTCATTACCTGCTTCCCACCACTGGACACTATTTCCTGTAGATCTTACAGTCGTCGTGGGATGAGGGAGGAACTGGCTACAATCGCTAAGGTGTTCAGGGGATCCTCAAACACGTTGGCAGATGCCATGGGACAAGCCCCTAAGGCATTGTGAACAGTCACCCGGGCAGCGTGTGGGGAGGCCGGGGAGAAAACGGGAGTCCCCTGACGCAAATGGCTGAGGGCGGGTGCTAATATTTGTGCTGGGAAGGGGACGCCCGCGGGGCGCGGGCCCAGGCCCACCTCACCTGACGGAGGTCACTCATGTTGTATGGAGTCCTTGAAGTTAGGTCTAGGACGTCGGTAAAGAAGGAAGACTCGACAGTGTTCGTGTCCCACGTGATGTCCTTGCCATATGGTTGAGGAAGTCCCCAGACTATGAACGTTCTAATGCTGTGAATTTACGACACTCCAAAGGCAGTGCTGTAAATTGCAAGCCTTCATCAAACCCAAGAACTCTTCATCAGCAGGGATACGTCCAACCTAAGAGTACATCTGTGCCTAGGACAAGTCCTCGTCAACTGTACCTCCACATCAAGGATGTCCCAAGACAGTAACACCTCCACTGCAAGAACACCTTCCTCTCAAAAGCACATGTAGGACAAGAGCAGTAGGACACACCTACGCTTCAGCGACGTACGACGGAATGCTATAGGTGATGAAGGAACGTGGAATTATAAGTACTGTCAGGAAATATAACTGGGTTGCTCGATCACCATCACCTATAGGCTCTCAGCAGTACACACGCTCACTCGTCCAATCAGCGTCATCTGTCGTTTGTCGGTAAATGAACACAACCGGTCCCGGTCATCTTGTGGCGTGGGGCAGCTCACGACATAGAAATGGGCAACGCCCAGAGAGAGTCAGTTCAACAGCAGATTTTATAAAATCAACATTTCTTACGTTTGAACTAAGAAGATAAACAATACGGGTGTCGTGCTCAAAACACATGAAAAGCATCGTAATGAACACACATTACCGGAAGCGGCTATGTTGATGCTCGAAGCCGGACATATCTTAGTGACGATGTCGACTTGTTTAGCGCAAATAGCATATTCTTCAGACATCTTTTTTCTTTTCTTTTAAGACTTATAAGAGACGATAATTGATTTCCCAGTGTTAGTATACCTTTTTATGGCTTTCATAAACCCTTCTTCAGTACCTATAACCAGCAGGTCTACGACAGAGTGCAGCAACCAGCTGACGTGAAGACAGTACACGCCAGGTGGTTGTTTGTCGTCAAACTGTTTCCTCCAGCCGACCATCCTCCCCTTGGTCGGCAGACATGACACCCGCACCACCTGCTTAGGTTGTCTCAGGTGACGCGGCAAAACGCATATTGCTGATGCTTCACGGAGTTGTGGCAGTCTTACAATAGACGTTATATTTCATTCTGCCACGGACTATGCCAGCCACTAGAATCATCTGTTGCTCGTAGGACTTTCCGGAACACTTTCCCGAGTGTTTCCTCTCTGATCGATCAGCTGTTCCGCCTCAGACAACTTCCTCTCACTGGCTGGCAACGTGAGGATGACATAACAACCAACGTGCTGGCGGCAGAAGTTGTCACTTGAGATCCGCTCCATACCTTGCCCAACGGCGTATCGTGCCTGAACGGTGTCAGCATAATGACAGGACGAGACGTTATTGGATGTGAATACCTTGTACTAAATGATGTTTTATCCTAGCCTTTGCCCCAAGGTCGGGCCTGGTCCTATGGACATAATGTCATACACTTGAAATATAATAACCAGATAGACTCCCCCAGTGATGGTAAATCCTCCGACCTCTGTCGCGAGTGGATGTCTTACTCCTGAGCTCTTAGTTCTCCGTTGTGATACGAAGAATGACGCCTACTGCACGATTTAGCTGTCCTGGCTGTACCTCAGAATTCACCCGGGACTTGCTCATTAAAGAAGAAGGAAAGTTCATTTCTTGTTTGTTCTGCCCTTTGTTAGAAAAATGTATTTAGAGATTAGGAAGAATAGCGGGGTACTGGAGAAACTAGATGTTAGCTGCAAAGATGATAGTCGACGTACAGGAACGTGACTCACTGGTGACAAATATGGTAGAGAACTTAGAAGAAAGATTGGTTGCTGTGGAGACGAGGTTAGAGGATAGGTATACCTACCCTTCATCCTGCTAGGAGAACTCGTCGACTAGAAGTTCAGGAAAGGGAGATTCCGATTCAGAAAAGGTTTAAGTTACTGGAGGATGAAGTACGGGATGATCAAAGCATCATTCAAGTTGGGGATTCCTTTGTCAGGGATCAGGACCAGGAGTTCTGTGTTAAAGGGAAGAGAAGTGTGTGCTTTCCTGGTGCAAAATTGGAAGATATTTTTGGGAAGTTCGATGACATTGTCTCAAAAACTTCCAGGAATTCGACATTTCTTAAGGTCGGGATAAACAATATAGGGAAATTAGACATTTTTTTCGCGAAGTGCAGGGATCTCATCTGTCATTACCATGACAGCCGTAGGTGGTTATATCGGGAATGATGTCTAGATATGACGTAAATCCCTGTACCCTCTGTAGAATGCTAGGGATTGACAGAAGAATTGAGGGTTTCCCTAGGGAGGAGGAAAACGTCTTTTGTATAGATTATGGGATCAATTTAGCCGAGATAAAAGCCTCTTTGCGAATGATAGACTTCACTAGAAAGGAACAGGGAAAGCTCGTTTTGGCAGAGTGTTAAATGAGAATATTAGGAAGGTAGGGAACAATGCAGAAGAGAACACC
The DNA here is from genome assembly GCA_038088735.1 of Panulirus argus. NCBI lineage: Eukaryota > Metazoa > Arthropoda > Malacostraca > Decapoda > Palinuridae > Panulirus > Panulirus argus. The sequence goes on from JAYMFT010154424.1 coordinate 4,023, forward strand.
TAGTAGTCATTTTTGAGGAAGCGGCGGGAGACGGGCCGATAGGTGTACATGACGGGATGGGTCAGCTGGCAAGGCCCTTTGGGAACGAGGCAGGTAGGAGGGAAGGCAGAATACAGCAGCGTGAGATCAGTTCACAGGAACCAAGGCAGGTATCGAACAGGATGGGGCACATATACATATACATACCGACGAAAAATAGGCCTGTAATGTATCAGACTATGCTATGTTAAGGCAAGGATTGTACGTAACAAATTTTATTTTCCCTCTTCTACGGGTATTTCTTTGGTTTTTTCTCCCGAGAACTGGCTGCTTGTGTGCCCCCACCACTAGCTAGACCACGCAATACTCGGCAAGCTGCTGCGTCGCATGATTTTTATGTGGCCATCGGCAACTCAACGATAAGCCATTTTGATACCTGCTTCTTTCACTACATGTCGAAGCTTTGGAACCTCTCTACCTTCTCATGTCTTTCCTAATAAGTATGACCTGGCACATTTCAAAAGACAGGTCTTTCACTTCCTTCAAAATTCGTAAATACTTTCCCTTGTCTTTTTTCTTTTCCCTCTCATAATTCTCATAATCCACTCTATATCTTAGTTAAGGTCAGACCTTGATGTGGACCTTTGTACGTGACTGGAGCCTCTAACGTAAAAAGCAAAAAAATGGAATCCCCTGAAGACTGCACGACTTCCACCCAGCGTGGGTTAAGTTGGATTGGGTTGAATTTCAACAGTAACTTAACCAAACCTAATCTAACCTAGCTTATAAAATCTTTCTGGTGTAGGAAGGAGCGAAGCTTCAGTTCACCCAATAACTCGATTAGTTTTTAAAACCATGATGTCGGCTTCCGTAACACCAGTTGTTTGACTATCTCTCTTACGTCACGAGAGCTCATTAGGTCTCGGGAGCTCGTACTACAGGGACTTGTCGCCCCGTGCCTAGTGGTCGTGTCAAGTGAGGTCACCGCCTAGCCAACAAGCCACCAACAACAAACTGCGTTACCATCGATAAGTACTAACTACCCATGTACATTCCGTGGTCTGTGTTTTATGAAAGATCTTATGGTAACGGGACCAGACGGAGCGTACAAAGATTGTTTCTTCTGCGTAAACCGTAGTGATCCGGAAGAAAAGATTGAACCAAGTGATGCAAGTGAAATAAAGGCAGAGATCAAAGCCTTAACTTGGGAGGCTAGGACAGTCAGGGATAATCCCCACACAACCTATCCCCAACACCCGCTCAGCGCCACTGGCCTGCCCCGACCCAACCCCGCTGGTATCCTCCCCCACGCCCTCTGCCCCAACATCCCCTCCTAAACCTTAACATGTTAATCCTTCTCCCCCCCCCCCTCCTCCTGCTTCCTCCCCCGCCCCTATCTAGACTCTCTCACCCTCACCCAAACTCGTAGTTCCGTCCCTCCACTAAAGGCCCTCCCTCGCCCTAATCCTATTGCCTCCTTCAGGTCTACGTCACACTTCAACCACCCGTGCGGCCCTCTCCCTCCCCATTCCTCATTGGACAACCCTCCCCCTCCCCCTCCAACCCGCCTTTTGTCGGCCCCACTCACGAGCAATCACTCTGCAGTGCTCGGTGACTTGCAAGACAAGAGTGGTGGCGATTGTTTCGTAATTCTTGGAGACTCGCTGGTCAGAAACCTGGGTACACACATGGCGGGGAATTCGAAAGCTAAGAGAACGGACCATATCTGCCCCAGTGCCAGAATTTCCCACATTAAACAAAAGGTTAAAGACGTTAAAGTGCCAAGGAAAAGGTCATGTTTAGTGGTGAAAGTTGGAAGCAACGATGTTTACCATAAAAATCCAAATTCAGAAGTTATCATAGAAGAATATGACAAGCTGATTAGCACTATAATAGATCGGGTGATATTGTTATAGTTAACGCTCCCCCGAGATATAATGTAGGTAACTACGCCCTAAGTAAAGAGTTACGAGTAAATGAGACTAAAACGCCTATGCATAGATACCAACATCGGCTTTATAGACCTATGGCTAGACTTCGTAGGAGATAGGGGATTATACAGCAGAGACGGCATTCACCTCAGCAATAAGAGATATCCCAGAGGAATTATGGGCTAGTTTTAAGCGTCAGTTTAGGAACCATCAAGACACTCTTTCCTATGCAGGACAGAAACAATAAATCCAACAACAGGCCTGAATGGTACTCCCCAGATGCTGCAAGCACAATACAGTACAGAGGTAAACTTTACAAGCTCAAGAAATCAGACAGTGACTCAAACATTGCAACGCAATATATCACAGATGGGAGAGATGTGAAAAGACTTATCAAGCAAGTCAAGAGACAGTAGGAAGTGAGTATTGCAAGAGATTTTAATGGAGATCATAAATCTTTTATGTATATATCACTGATAAGAAACATATATGGAGTGGGAATGGACCCTTAGTAAACGAAGATGAAGAACCTTTGTGAATGATAAAAGCACAGCAACAACCCTGAACAACAAGTTGTTTGTTCTGTTTTTACACTGGAAACCAACGACAGTAAATCTGAGACATTGATAAACAGCGTTAACACGATACCAGAATTTACCGTCACATAAGTTTAAGACTAATAAAAGTCAAAGTCCTGATCGTTCCTATCCACGAGTAATGAAAATCGTCGAACACGAAATTGCTGGACCGTTAACTTACATTTTTAATAAATCTCTCCAGGATAAAACAGTCCCACAGGACTGGAGACTGGCAGACGTCACTCCTATATCAAAAAAAGGGAAGCCGTGAAATGCCTGGCAATTACCTTCCTATTAGCCAGCTTACATCAGTTATATATAAACTTCTGGAGTCGATTATCAGAGAGAACAACGTATCCTATCTGGAACAACACTGATCAGTTATACACAACACGGTTTTAGAAGGCACAGATCATGCCTTACAAACCTCCTTTAATTTTATCATAAATCATTCTGCCCACGATAAGACAAAAGCAATAAATGTTACATTTCTGGACTTCCAAAAAGGCATTCTACAAAGTTCCCCGCCTTAAAACGATGCATAAAGTCCGGTACCTTGGGATTACTGGTTACATAGGAAACTGGATGGAAGCCACTAAGTGCGTGATAGGAGGCAGTGAGTCGTAATGAATGGGGAATCAAAATCGTAGTCACCCGTTACCAATGGGGTTCTCCATCGGTCCGTCTTTGGGCTTATACTTTTCATCATTTATATTAACGATATCAACGTAGGGCTAAATAACTTTGTGTCCATATCTGTAGATGAAACAAAGCTCGGCAGTGCCAAATTAACTGATGAAGTAAAGGTAAGATTTCAAGAGGATCTAGGGAAAATCACTGAATGGTTTAGAAAATGACATGCCATTTAACGTAAGTAAATGTCAGCTATTACAAGTAAGAAGAACACCTCAACAAGAGCAAAAAATCTGATCATAAACTGATGGGCCACAAGGTAAAGGACACCTTTAGTATGAGAGATCTAAGGGGTCACTGTCTCCAACAACTTCAAATTCTCTCAGAATCGTGACGAAAGCTGCATAGAAAGCAAATATCATGCTAGGATTTATCAACAGAAACTTTACATACAAAAGCAAGGATGTGATATTGCCACTATACCTAAGTCTAGTAAGACCCCAGCTCGAATATGCAATGCAGTTCTCCCCCTCCCCACTTATGTAAGGATATTTTTAAAGTGGATGTAGTGCAACGAAGACTAACTAGATTATTCCTTCCATGCGTTACAAACCATATGAGGCCAGACTGTGAAAATTAAACTTGTCCTCTCTGAGGAAGGGGTGTCTCCGAGGCAAATTAACTGAAAGTTTTAAAATACTTAAAGGATTCAACAACGTCGATTTTGAAAATTTCTTTGCAGCCAGCATTGCTAACGAGAGCAATAGACCAAAACGTAGAGTTCACTGATTTGATCTGGATTGTACGAAAGATTTCTTCACCAGCGACATTATTGATGCTTGGAATAAGCTCCCAGAACATGTTGTTCAGAGCAACACTCTAAATATCTTCAAAATTAGGTTTGATCATCACCTGTCACTCCCTGGTGTTGAATAATTCATTTAATCAATCATAGTAACGTACATTATGCTACCTTCTCAACCACCTATTTCTCCCTGAGCATGCTGCAGTAACATACCAATAATGATTAACCCATGTCGATTACTTTAAGGGAGCGAGAAGGAATTATTGTACAATCCTTCCACATGAGGGGTAGTATAGACATGCTAAGTCGAAAGGCTGGAGCTCTAGTTTATCCTCACTATTTTCTGTATAACAAAAAGTGAACAGATGTATTTCGTTGGTGAGGGGGATGCTTGACATACTCATGTTCATTCTATCTTATGACTTTCCTATCTAATCTTGTAAGGTATTTCTACCGGTTTGCCGCTCGATGTATTGTTGGATCGAGCGGTGTGGTGGTGTGGAGAGAGGCTTTACATTGCTATCCTTTTCATCCACTGCTTTTAAGGTGACTACACTTTCTTTTAGCAGTGTTAAGGCCAGGTCGCCTCGCTAAGACCTTGAGTCTGTGTGGTCTGTGTATCTATGTAACTCTTGATAATGTTAAGCAAAGAGCTGCGCTTCATATACGAGCATCTTCCAAACGCGCGTCATACATCTACCCTCCATTTTCTTTACCTTTTTATATTTACACTCTTATTCTTCTGTCTCTTTCATTCTTCCTCCTATTTTTATCCTTCATTTCATCCACGGCTCCCATGGATTCCTACATCCATGACTGGAACCCTGAAAAAGGAAAGTACAGTTTACTGACTTGCTCAACGGACGCGTTGCTCCCACACTGTAAACATTGGAGTTGCCAACTTCACATAAGCTGCGGTATATCCTGGAGCTTTGCTCTGTAGCGTCTGGCTGTGAGAATAAAAATAATGAATATTCTCTATATTTTTTCTTTTCTTTTTGCTGTGGAGAATCATTTTACATTTTTTTTTATCACAGAATAAGGGCCATACTGATTATTTAGCAACGGTACTTTTCTATTCGTACCATTTATCAAAGAAAATCACTGATAAAGTAACAACATTTAATGAATACTTTGCATTTTCTGTATGTCATATCTTAAACAATGTCTCTGCTGCTAACGTATTAGTGACTACATGACCTGAAATGTAGCTGCGGACGGATGACTGAGAGGTTCTGGTGCCTAGCAGATGGTGTAATTCATGAGTAAGGAAGGTACTGTACCACCAACAGGAAGGTAACGATAAACAGAGTGGCAGGCCAAGGACTGGAAGTGCTGTGGTGCCGCATTTTCTCTCTCTCTCTCTCAAAAGATAATAGGAAAGGCATTCGTAATTACCGGGCTCACACAATGGAAGGAGAGAACAACATCTTACGCAAGTAGCACAAAGAAAGGAGACGTCTGGCATCGCGGAACAGAACACGCATCATCATTCATCCTGCCATAGTGACCAATCCTAGTAGTCATTATCCATCCTTTGGGTTCCCCATCGCACACCGGCGGCTACTCCTGTAGTATACTGAGACGAGCCTGGGGCTTAAAGCTATAATACTTAACCCAGTTGCCGAACTGCTTGAGATGCTAGGGGAACGGTCATATCTACACCAAACCCTTGGGGTAATCGTGCGTATGGTAGAAGCAAATGGAGACGTGGGAGAAGGAGACATAAGACATGTATAATTTAATTTTTTTTGAAAATGGAACACAGGAGATGGAGATGAATAAATCGATGGAGAAAACTTTTCTCCTTCCCGTTCAGTGCTTCCACTACACAAACACACACACACACATACACTCAAAACAACTTTTCCAAGCGTCCTGTCCAGGGCGTCATACACCTTTATAGTGTACCCTTGTGTTGTTGCGTCCTGGTATCACCCGACGGTGTTTACCCCGTAACTGGCTGTGCTGGAGGCGTGACCTCCCGGCCATCGAGTGAGACACAGACCTGAGCTGTGTTCCTCCTCGTCACTAACAGATGTTTGATATAATCAGTCGTGTGGCGTCAGGAGCCTCACACAGGAGATTTGTAAGGAATCTCACTGTAGAGGGAGAACCTCACCTCTGTGATGAGGTTTTCTTCCTATGACGGTGGCAATTTTAGAGGAACTGGCAAGGCAAATCATACATGTAAATAATCCAACCTGAAGAGAAGAAATATTGGCCCTGTATTGAGATGGTTTTAAATCATATCTATCCTCAGAAGAAGGAATTAAAGAATTTCCGGCTTGTGTCTTTGGTTTGATCATGACCGTCTTAATGACCTTGGCAATTGTTTGGCCTAAAGGCCAAACAGCCAACCAACCAACCTTGAACGGAAGGTTTTGCGTTATGAAACGTTATGTGAATCAGTGAAGAATAAAAGTCTGTTTACTTCCGTGAATTGCCATCATATAATCCTATTTTCTGTAAGTTCAGAGTGGAAAGAAAAACAACGAAGATGAGGCCCCACTTTATCCCTAAGGGCTTTCGAGTCATCATCACACATTTTGTTTTCTATGTACCTTCGTTGCAACAACTCAAAGCGTAGGTTTGCCTCACCTTGGCCCACCAATCGTCCTTAGCGGACGAATCCACGTGGAATGAAGACGCGTAGCCAGTGGGATCCGACGCCAGTGGCTCGCATATCCGCACGAGCCAGCGCACCATTCGCTCTTACATAAACTGTGTCCTCGAGGGCCTGACCAGAACCAGCGGCTCGAGACACCGAGTAAGCACCCGAACTCCCCAGTCTGAACGTTTCCCTGCGACATAAAGTTTTATTTTATCTGTGACTGAATTACATTATTTTTATGTATGTTTATGGGAGAATCGAATCACAACACGCAGTAAAGGAGTGACTGTGTTTATAAAGTGCTACCACAGTCGTAGATCAGATTATAATGAGCAAAACAACAAGTTTCATTTCCACTTTTGGTATCTTTTGGTGTGAATCAGTTACTCGGACCGCCTAGTCTTCTGAACCAGTCTCGCATCGTGAAACACAACGAACCTACAAGGAAGAATAATACCTCTACAGATGCCTTTTGAGAATGACTCACAGCGTATCAAATGCAGTGGACTTAAAGTTCACAAAAAGGGCGTCATTATTTATTTTGACTGGTTTAACAGAGCTTAAAGTGCTGCTTCATTTAAGATACTTCGCTTGTGTTACTCTCTGTTACAAGGTGATATTGGGTGAAGGTTATTTGACGAGGTTTAATTCACTATAATGTCTTGTGGAAAAATGATTCATCCACCGACTACAGCGCTGATATTTAACACAGGAAAGATTATGTCGAGATAAAGTCTGTTGTCAGAATATTCCGAGACCAGCCATATTGTTCCCACCTGCAGGCGGAAACCAAGAGAGATGTTGACTTTCGTATGTTGACCCTGAAGCACGACTGTACGACCCTTGAGCACGACGGAACGACCCTTGGGGGTGATGGCTTGGCCTTTTGCCCTTACCTTTGAGGATCAAGTCAAAGGCGAAGCTCACTTTACCCAAGGGTCGTCCCATCGTGCTTAAGGGTCGTCCCGTCGTGCTTAAGGATCGTACCTTCGTGTACAGGTTACGAAAGATGAAAGAAATGATTAGAAGTAATCAAGGCACGATTATCAGCAATGTTCTCACCGTTCTTCCAGGAGAACACCGCCATTAGCAGCACCCAGCACACCGGGAAAGTTTAGCGTAATGGTGGATGTTGCAAGCATTTCCTCTGGTGACTTTGACTCACTCCTAGACAGCTTCCCTTATATTCTTTTTGTCTTATTCTACAACTATTTCCTCCGAAAGGGAAACAATTTCTGTGGAAAATACATGACAACTTTCCATATTAGAATGAGATGTTTGACTGCAGACAAATTATTCAAGTTATACCCCGTATCACATTACTAACTTGAATACAATATTAATCTAAAAAAGGTTTATCCTTCGGAATGTTAACGCTTGCTTCTCGGTAATTCTTAAGATGATATCTCTTTGCTATCTTACTCGAGCGACGAAGCATAATCGATAAAAATATATATATATATATATTACGTTCAGAAACTGAAGAGTCTTAAACACGGGCAAAATATGACCCAGTCAAAGCCATGTCGGGTGAAAGGAAAAAGGTTGAAGGGAAATAAAGTAGGAATTAACCATGGCTCTGCAGGTGTCTGTAGAACTGACTTAAAAAAAAAAAGAAGGTTTTATGAAGAGGGAAAGACAAAAGAAGTGCTGATGCGTCAGACCGTCACGAGACACAGATCAAGAAGAGCAGCGGTTCCACGTCTGAACCCTGCGGCCAGCCACTGATGACCTCACACCACCTACAGAGAGCTCTTCCAACATGAAGATGGCGTCACGAGTAATGAGAGTGTGAGAAGTGAGCATAAACTTCAAAATGATTTTGTTGCGAGTGGCAGGGAGGCTCTGGTGTGTTGCGACTCACAAACTTGGGAACTCTGAGTAGAGAACTCGCGTGAGAGACACTCACCTTCATCTGCCGGATGACGGTAATTAGGCCAACCTCCAGCACTCTCTCTCTCTCTCTCTCTCTCTCTCTCTCTCTCTCTCTCTC
>JAYMFT010154435.1:0-12555 GCA_038088735.1 Panulirus argus
CCATCGGAAGAAATTTGACCAATTTGGGTCAAGAACGACTGACCTCAGTCAGGTTTGGATGGATGGGTTATACAAGTGACCCGGTGCGGGATCAGTCGGCCCACACCCAACCCAGGTGTTCCCCTACCCCTCGACCCAGGTCCACAAGTGGATACGTGGCTCGAGCCAGTGTGTGAGTGTGTGTGTGTGTGTGTGTGTGTGTGTGTGTGTGTATACAGACAGACAGACAGACAGACAGACAGACACACACACACACACACACATTTTTTGTGGTGCTCACCCCATCTTCTCTCTGGCCTCTTGCTCCCCTCTTGTACTCACCCCTCTCCCCTTACTCACACTCCCCTCGACACACACACCCACTCCCCTCTGCCATTCTTGCGTAATTAATGTGAGGGTAGTTTGTGTCCTTAATTGATAGTTACTTGTATGTAATGGACACTTCAGGCCGCGTGCCCAGCGTTCACAGTGACGTCACACCAGCACCGCCATGCTCGGAACAGCCAATCATATGCCTCTTTTGATGGTGACGTCACGCCCTGCCGCTCTGACCGGTCAATCACACGCCCGTGTTCATGGTGACGTCACGCTCTCCAGCAACCGACCAGCCAATCATTTGTCTCCGTTCATGGCGACGTCACACTCTCTCGTCCTCCGACAAACCAATCATTAGTCCAATCTTCCCCCCTCCCCCCCCATCGATGGTGACGTCACAACCTCCCGCTCTGACCAGCCAGTCACATCTCGTTCTCAGCTGTTACGCCTTTGCTCCAAGTCTTTGAGAGAGTGTCGTATCTCCTCTCTCTCTCTCTCTCTCTCTCTCTCTCTCTCTCTCTATTTATCTATCTATCTATCTATCTATCTCTATCTCTAATTTCCTACGGGGGGCATATTCCTTTCACTCTTATACTGTTAAAGTATTTTTTTTTCTATTCTCTCATCTTTCAAAGAAGCGTTGACATCAACCATACTGGTATTAAGAAAGAGTAACGATTTTGTGATCAAGTCACCCCTCATTCATCTCTCTTCCATTGTGGGGGGAGGAAAAAAAAAATAGTCATGACATCTAAACTTCTCACTGTAATAACTCGGCTTCCTTAATTCTCATACCATCTTTGCTGCCCTCCTCTGGACCTTCTCTCTCAGCTCTTTGTGCCTCTTCAAAAGTCTCCATACATAAAACGCTGTTCTAATATTTGCCTGTAGATGGTTTATGTCTTTTTAATAGCAGTCTCCCAATGTGGGACTCTGGCTGCAGGTTGGAGACGGTATAAAATCTCAGGTCCCTCTCACAGAGAGAGAGAGAGAGAGAGAGAGAGAGGGAGAGAGAGAGAGAGAGATTCCTACAGCCTGTTTCCTGTTTGCTGATAGTGCGGTGTTTGGAGGAAGACGATTCTGGGAGACTGGCTACATTAATATACATCATACACTTCAAACGCTTCCCATTCATTCAGCTTTGAATAATGAATACCAAAGTTGTTTCTTCTGGTGAGAAACGTATGCCTTCAGAGTTTCCATGGACGTATGAATTTCATTTCGTATAAATCGATATCTTTGGCGCCATATTTATCTCTTGTTGAATCTTGGACGACGAGGAATCACATCTTCTGAGCCTTCTTCGTATGTCGTCTTGTATACATTCCCTTCGCTGGGTCTTCCGAGGCACACTCTCTCGCTTTTCAGGTGGACAAGGCGTTATGGCCCAGATGGAGTGCCTCCTCGGGTCCTGAGGGAGTGTGTCTCCGAGCTGGCATCGATCCTTTGCTCGCATATTCCGCCTCTTTCTTAAAAAACCCAGACTTTTTCCTTTCCCCCTTGGAAGCCTGCCTTGGTGCAGCCCATCCCTAGGAGAGGAGACCGCTCTAATCTGCATCGCTCTTACTTCTAAAGTCTCTTAAAGTCCTCTTCGGCTCTTTCCTTAACTCTCACTTTCTCAAACACATAGAATCCCGTCCTGTCTTTTTGATCACCAGTACGGCTTCGGTGGTACTAGAGCGCTTATATGACCCATCCAAGGTCCTCCTCCCTTCTCTCTCTCTCTCACATCTGACTTGTGCAGCATCCCAGAATGGGGCGGCATGCGGTAACCATATTACACTCGACTGTCTTTAATCGCACTGTCTCCTTATGTCTCTATCTAGCAGCCATTCTTCTCACTCTTCTCAAACTACGACATTTACTCGCTCCCTTAATTACAAAGACACGTTGGGCCTAACCAAATCTTCCATTCTCTCCCGGTAACCCCACTTAATCAGCATCACAAAACCTGCTTCCCAAAAGCTGCGTGTGTTGTATAGATGCCGTGATTATATCTCCTTGTGAGCAGCTGTTTCATATCTACAAGGGTTCTAAGTATGGTGTACTGCCCCCAGATCTGGGGTGGATCATCTTCCACCTCTCTGTTAACAAGAGTGGAATCGAGATCCACCAGTCCCATCAGTTCTCCTGGCACCATCCTCTCTTCAACCTTCCCTTTCCCCTAACGCCGCGGAGTTGCTGCTGCCCTCGTGAGCCGTTTTCATGTTTCCCCACTCCCACTGGGTCTGGACCCGTGTCACGCGTCCGGCCGCTGCTTCCCACAGTTTGTATGTGGAGGTCGGCCACTCGAGGATTAACTGTTATGCTACTTCGCTCGCCTGGAACGGATGAAATGTGGATTTCTCTTCTTCTACTCGTCTTAGTTTCTTCCCAGTCAGGTCAATAAATCCCTGCAGAGCCATGACTGATTTCTGCCTTATTTTCTCTTTATTTTATTTCTTGTTTTCGCCCGACCAGATGGCTACTGAGTGGGTCTCATGTCTCGCCCGTGTGACGCTCGTCGTTACGAGAAAGGAAATATGAAATCGTTCGGTCAAGGAAATAATGACATGGCCTATAAGGTCCCAGTGACCCCTGGGTCACGCCCACACGCCCACGCCCAGAACCAGTGATCCGTACACGCCTACACTCATGTCCATCTTCCCTCGCCCCGACTCTAGTTCTACCACGCCCACCTTCCACGCCATCTTCGCCCCCCCATTTTTGGGTGGGGTGGGGGTATCATTTGCGTGGCGGCGGGCGGCGGGCGGGCGGCGGTGGGCGGCAGATGGATGGTACTCCGCCCTGTAGGGTGATTCGTCCATGTCAATTATGACGTCACCGCCGCCAAGCGCCGGCAAATTGCCTATAAAATATGTATGCTGGGCCCCGTGCGGTACCGGGTGTTGGTTGGGGCGGGGCGGGGCGGGGCGGGGCGGATCCTGGGGCCTGGGGTGGAACGGGGCGAAGGAAGGAGGAGGGGGGAGGTGGGGGGGGGGGAGAGAGAGAACAAGGCAAGACAGGGTCATGTCAGGTCAACTCCGGTGTGTGGTAGAACGAGCGACATCTTGCTGTGTCCCTAAGTCTCATTTCTTGGACGGAAATCCGTTGGATTATGACCATTAGCTGTCCAGTCGTCCTGTGCAGTGTTGGGGAGGGGTAGGGGGAGGAGGAGGAGGCCGTGTATAGCACGGTGTTGGCCCCGAGGGGTCTCCCTCCACTGAGATATTGGGGGTTGTCGCCTCTACTGCCCTCCGACCGTCCATCCGACAGACATTTTTTTTTTTTCGAATAATGAATTTGCATTTTGGTTCAGCCTCCGCCGGACATGTCATCCTGGGGCGCTGGTCTTGCAGTGGGGATAGTCCCAGTATGCTGGGAAAACAACACCCCCCACCCCCACCCCATCCCCCCCTCTCTCTCTCTCTCTCTGTCTCTCTCTATCTCTCCCACATTGCTCTGTGCATCATCCACTCTCTCCCATTTACCCATTGTCACAAGTCTTTATCTCCCCTACCGGATTCCCCCCCCCACACACACACCCCTCTTCCCCCCCTCCCCCCACCCCCCTAGACCTTGTACTCACTCACGTTCCCCCCCCCCTCCTCCCCCCTGAGAGCCGGCACCTGTGACCAGAACACCTGGGGCTGACCTGGGCCGGAGCGCAGGTCCTATGGGGGTACCCGAGTCCCCATGGGTATTGAGAATTCATGGGTATGTCACAGCGTCTTGGTGGGCAGCCGTAACTATGGCGCCCCACTTCGCTGTGTCATAGTCTTTGTCACGAGGATGACTAGTTAGCATGTCCCCCAATTTGGCCCTAGTCACTGTGTCGCATTCGAGGGTAGTCATCATGTAGCCAGATCTACCCTAGTCATTCGCCCCGTAGTCTATGTCACATTAGAGACAAGTTCTACTCTAGTTACTGTGTCGCGGTCTATGTCGCATTAGAGACAAAGTAGCATGCGCCCCAGAGCCCAATTTCTCCCTGGTTACTCTCTCACACCCCGGGGTGTTGTGAGGGAGAGGTGGGAGAGGACGACCATTCCGATGGTCAGGCGATGATGAGCTCCGTCCAGTGTTTCGCATCACACCCGCCGTCTCCTCCCAGCATGTGAGGAAGGAGGAGGAGGAGGGGAAGGAGGAGGAGGAGGAGGAGGGGGAGAGGGCCGAGTTGTGTGATATGCAGTGGGTGTGAGGGAGGAGGCCAGAGTGGGAGATGAGGCATTGTGCCACTACCATCTTGGCTGGGGAGACCTCGTCTCGTACTGGTGGCATTGTCGCTGGGGAGAACTTGGCACTACCGTCGGCGCGAGAGACAACCAGATACTGCTTCAGATTTCCCACGATCGTTCGACCCAGGCAATTGTCAGGTTCTTTAATCAGGAGTTCGGAGGTGGCTCGCTTTCAAAACGCTTCCTTCCCCCCCGCTGTTGAAGTACTGCTCAGAGCGGGAGGACCTCGCCTTCTGCAAGAAAGATTTGGAAGAAAAATCACGATGGCTCCTTACTGAGGAGGACTTGTTCAGATAAGACTTAATCTGGGATGTCTTCCTAGAGTCTGATTAGAATGCTTCTGCCTCAATTTTGTGTCTTATTGGTAACGCTATGTATAGAGGCAGTAGCTAGGGATATGTGGGCTAAACATCCTCAACTAGAGATGTTTTTTCACGACGAGAAGTGCAGTCGATGTTGTGTGTGGTGATGCCCCTGTGGTTCGAGTAGGCCAGAGCCCACGGGGTGTCAGCAGGTGATGTCGTCCATCGCGAGTTCCCTCGAGGTCTGAGGTCACCCTTGGATAGATCTCGCCAGTGTGTGGGGAGGAGGGATAGATTTGTTGCGTTAAGTTCCCCTCCCTCAGTCCCTGAGTCTCGTGCATCTCTCCAGTGGTGTCTCAGACGAGATGAAATTATATCTAGTGGTAAGCTGACCCCTATCCGCCCCCCGTCCCCTCTCTCACACTCTGTCTCTCTCTCTCTCTCTCTCTCCCCTCAGCTACCCCTCCCCTCTCCCCTCTCCCCCTCACTCGGCCCGTCCGGCCGGGCATGACGGGCCGAGTGCGATTATCAAATCAAAGTCTGGCCAGATAAAGGGAGCAAGGAGGCCCCGCGTTATCGGGCATGGCAGAGATGATAAGATTAAAATGCTAATGTGCTAATTCAGGCGTCTCGCCCCAGGAACAGCGACGACTGGGAATTAAGTTAGGGTGCAAATCCGCTAATTCCTACCCCTCCCCCCCCCCCACACACACAGCCCTACTCCTACGTCACCGACTCCTCCTGTCGGGTCGTCTGCTTCCTCTGGGGGTCGTGTAGGGAGAGGAAGGAAGGAAGGAAGGGAGAGAAGGAGAAGCGGGGAGGGGGGAGGGGGATGTGTGGGGAGGAGTGTTCAGGACCCCCACCTGCACCAGCAGGAGTGAGTGTGGACCACCTCCCCTCCTTCAGGTCTCTCCTTCGTCTGGAGGCAGCGCCGTCCTCTGCTCCACCTTCCTTCCCCGTCCAAGGACCACTTGCGTCTCTTCCTCTCCTCCGTCGTCGCCCGCCTCCCACACCATCTCTCCTTGTCTCTCACGTTGGCTCGAAAATGTCTCCGTTATAGGACTAATTATCCTCGGGGTACAAGCGATCAATTAGCCCGACTCAACGGGAAGTTAAGCCGCTCTTGACCTGATCCCATCGGAAATATCTAAAGTGAGAGAGAGGAACTCGGCCCAAGACGCCGGCTCCTACATTAATACCCTCCTAATTCCTACCCATTTTGTAGTGTCATTTTAAGGGGCGATTTTGTGGCAAGAGGGGGGTTTGAGGGAGGGGGGGAGAGGAGGCAGGGCTGGTTGATGGGGTTCTGTAGGGCTCTTTGGGGGGGGGGGTGTTGCATGGGGAGGACCTAGGCTGGTTGACGGAGTCTACAGTGCTGGTGGATGGGTCTTGGGGGGGGGGGGATGAAGATGACAACCGTCTGTAGCAGACGTAGGTGGAAGTCACAGGAGTTATCGTCGGATTTTCGACTTTAGTCTAAGAAGAGGGGCAGCCACTTGCCCCTTTCTCCCCCACTGCCACACCCACCAGCAACTCGTCTCGCTGGTGTAGTGTCTGTCATGGGTGAGCCGAATCTGCAGGCAGGACATTCCTCTGATGGATAGAAAGTTACCTTCGTGAAATGGGGAAAAAATAGAACTCAAATTGGAGAAACGTCTTGAAATGGGGTAAAAAATAGGGCTCAAATTGGAGAAACGTCTTGAAATGGGGTCAAAATAGGGCTCAAATTGGCGAAACGTCTTGAAATGGGGTCAAAATAGGGCTCAAATTAGCGAAACGTCTTGAAATGGGGTCAAGATAGGGCTAGAATTGGGGAAACGTTTTGAAATGGGGTCAAAATAGGGCTCAAATTGGCGACACGTCTTGAAATGGGGTCAAAATAGGGCTCAAATTGGCGACACGTCTTGAAATGGGGTAAAAATACTACTCAAATTGGAGAAACTTCTTGAGATGGGGTCAAAATAGGGCTCAAATTGGAAGAAACGTCTTGAAATGGGTTGGAGTCGCTAGCGGCGTGCCCCACGACTCTCTCCTCTGGAGTCACTGTTCTTACTGAAATTTTGGGAATGACTTGCAAGAGGGATTGGAGTCGACTGGATGATGCTGAGGTCGCGAGGGGGGTGAAGAATGGCGAGGACTGCATCTGCTTACAAGGGGACCTCGACAGAACCCACACAGAGTTCGTCATACGTGGTCAACAAGACCACAGAAGATAATAGAATTGGGATACGGTGGAAGACGACCTCAGTGCCACTATAGACCGACACAGGAAACAAACTACACGAATCTGTGCGTGAGGAACACGTTGGGGTTGACAGTGTACCCAACTTAGGACCGAAAAACAGGGAGAATTATTGAGGGGGAGACTGTCTCCTTGTTAGCTTCAATCAATTCCAAAGACAAGATGTTCAGTAGACTATTTGCAACTTGCAGTGGATCTCAAATCAAGATTCCTCAGTTAGGACACCGCACTTGAAAGTAAGTTGTCCAGCTCTGAAGAGAGAAGAGTAAGAGGAGGTCAGATCACAACGAAAGGTTCCAAAAAAAAGGCGATCAAGTAAGGGACTTTTTATAAAAATTGTTAAAAAAATTTGCTCCAAAGACTTTTATAAAAATTGCTATAAAGTTGTTATAAAAATTTGCTATAAAATTTTTTATAAAACTTGCTATAAAAATTGTTATAAAAATTTGCTATATTTTTTAAGAAATTGCTATAAAAATTGTTATAAAAATTAGCCATACATTTTTTATAAGAATTGCTATAAAAATTGTTATAAAAATTTGCTATAAAGATTTTCAGAAAAATTGCTATAGAAATTGTTATAAAAATTTGATATAAAATTTTTATAAAAATTGCCACAAAAATTGTTATAAGAATTTACAGTGGAATTGTAAATGTGTCACACAAGTTTAAATGGTTGTGTGATATCCCTTGGGATAGGTATCCCAGGGGATAGGGGAGAAAGAATACTTCCCATGTATTCCCTGCGTGTAGTAAATGGCGACTAAAAGGGGAGGGAGCGGGGGGCTGGAAATCCTCCCCTCCTGTTTTTTTTTTCTTCACTTTTCCAAAAAAAAGGAACAGAGAAGAGGGCCAAATGAGGATTTCCCCTCTAAGGCTCAGTCCTGTGTTATTAACGCTACCTCGCTAATCCAGGAAATGGCGAATACGTATTGAAAAAAATGATAGTAGAGAATGTTCAAGAGATGGGACCCCATGAGTGTAGAGCTCCCTTACCGTACTGCACAGATAGATAATCACACACACACACACACACAAGCAAGCCTTATCTACAGTACCTATGTGTGTGTGTGTGTGTGTGTGTGTCTGTAATCAGCAGTTTGTACTGTAAGAGGAGTGAATTTTACACTCGTGAGGCCCAATCTCTTAAACTAACTTTTTAATTGCGGTAACTAAACCTGAGAAACATAATCTAGTTCTGGCCTTATGTATAGGAAGTGAACAGCCGGCTGAATATTTCCTTGTCCATGTACTTGAAAGCTATTCTGATATTTGCCAGCAGACACTTGGTTTCCTGAACTATCCTTCGCTATGACCCAACCTCGGTTCTGTACATTTCCTTTCAATTAGATCCAGTCCTCTACGCTTTTCATTTACCGGGGAGACTAAACCAGGGCGTCGCATACTGGGGAGCTAACCCCGGCCTTACACACTGGGGAGACTAAGGTAGGGTCGTCATTCATTAGGATGACTAAGCTAGGCCGTGACACACTGGGGAGACTAAGCCAGGCTGTCTCACACTGAGGAGATTAAACCAGACCATCACACACTGGGGAGACTAAGGCAGGCCACCACACGCTAGGGAGAACGACTGGTGTGAGTCAGGGAGGCGAGGCTACAAGAGACACAGAGCGAAACAAAATTTGAGCCAATGAAAAAGGAATATGGAAACCCAGACTACAGTCATCAGTTCCTGTGGGTCATGACGCTGAATCTCCCCGCCTCACCCCGGCCAGAGACCCGACTCTCACCCCAGCCAAAGACCCGACCCTCACCCCGGCCCAGGACCCGGCTGGGGTCGCCCATCAGGGTACGCCGAGGAATATCGATAATTACCTTTGACTCTGATCGTCGGGTGGAAATTACCTGTGTGGCAGTGATTAACTTGGACCCACACACCTGCCGATGATCCCGGCCGACACACGCCGATTGCCGATAATGAGTCGTAATGAATTATAATGAATGCTCCCGATCGCTGCGCGCCACTCAATCAGAGCTTAAGTATTTGAAAGTAAGGAGGAAAACGTATTTAAATAAGTACACACACACACACACACACACACACACACATATATATATATATATATATATATATATATATATATATATCATATACATCACTTATTACTGAGGGATTCAGGGAGATAATGACGCACAGAAAAAACTAGCAAACTGTCTATTGCCAGTTCCCTGTCAACCAATCATATGACGTTAAACTAGACGAATCCTAGTATGGACGCGTCTCCATCTGAGCCAATGGGAGAGTTGGTAATTCTTTTCCCAGGAGAGTCTCTTGTTCTGTCACGAAGGTTAACTAGACGACTCCCAGTATGGACGTGTCTCCATCTGAACCTATAGAAGAGCTGGTAGCTCTTTTCCCAGGAGAGCCTCCTGTTCTGAATAGCATCGCCAGACTTGGGGGATATAGCCTATGCATATGAACAGGTTCTGTGGGCTTTTGGGAAGCTTTTCAGGGAAAACAGAAATTAGAATAAGCGCAGGAGAGATGACGCAAGTAAACGGTAAAGGGAAGAGGGAGAGAGAAAAAGAGAGAGAGAAAAAGGGAGCCCCCAAGACAGATTGAGAGAAAGAGCTGTAAGAGAGCAAAAAATACAAATTACATATTGGGGTACGACAGAGAGAGATTTACCAGAAACAGACAAACAGAACAACAGATATTGCACGGCAACAGACAACCCGGTCAAAACGGTCAAAAATACAGTTCGAGGAAAAGAGCGAAAAATGCGCAGGTGGGTCTTGACACCAGGTGACGCTGTGCCTTAGATGAATACGACGGTGTCGAGAACGAAGAGCGGAGGGGGAACGGCTCCTCCCATCTTGGAAGACCTAGTTTACCGACTGGGTGGCAAATGCTCTTTCCACTCGGCTGGTCCTTCGGCAGCAGCAGACTGGGTGGGGTAGGGGAGTGCAAGGAGGCGGGCGAACGTCCGATGATGATTGAGGAGGCCGAGCTATGCAACAACGTCTGGCTGTCCACGGGAGCGGAAGGCACACCTACACACACACACACACACACACACACACTGCGGGGGTCGATGGCGAATCCCTGATTACGACTCATCGTGGCGGAAAGCCCAGGCGAGGGTGAGTAGTTGTTAATCACTTCGCCGGTCTTGCAACGGCCGTCCAATCTCTCAGATTGGACGGAGGACGGCGATAGCACCCACCATCCCTCCACCCCACCTCAAGTCTTCTCTCTCGCTCTCCCCCCCGTCACACCAGCGGCACAAATATGGCGGGGCGTGAACTCCGTGAGGTCGGCGACGGTTCGTATGTCCCGCCTTGAGGGACGCCACAAGCGAAGCTCTGCCCGTGGACACTCGCCCGCGACTTGCCCACGGGGCGACGCAGCGGGTAGCGGCCGTTGGGAAGGCGGGAGGAAAGCAAATGGCTGCTGCTAACCTGGGGAAATATGAAGACACTGGGCTTGTGAAAAGATTGTGGGTTGTAATACTGTCACAGGTCAAGAGAGGTAATGTGGACGCACTGGGAAAAATGTCGAACAACTTATTTATCATCTTCGAGCTCTCCATGTTCTTATCTGAAAGGATAACCAGCTTAGAAACCTGCCTATTTCACGTAGAGAGACAGACAGGCAGTCATGAATAAAGCAAAACTCTACAAATACCAAGGAAAATGATATCACTGAAGACTAATGGGAAGCTTAGCACAAATTATTAACTTAATTTCTATAAAGGAATAGTTTATGGGTTGTGATATATACAGTATTGTCCTGGGTGAGAGAGGCTGTACAGGAATACTTCTAATGATAATAGTAATAATATTAATAATAATGATAATAATGATAATAGCAATAATACAGAAAGAGAAAGAGACATACGAGATCTGCGCCTACACGCAACACCGAAGTAATGGCGCCCAGACAACACAAGGAAGGTCCCGCCTGCACTGAGCTACGAGATAAGTTGTGTATAAATAATAAGCGAGGCAGCGCATACATCAGAGCCCTGGAAATGTGAATAGTTAACACGTACATTATGACTAACATGTATTTATATCAGAATCAAATAAAATATGTAGTTAACCGACCCGTGCTGAAGTGAAGGGAATGAGTGCATTTGAAGGTAAAAAACGACCAATCATCAGCATTCATACATCTTAACCGGGGTTTGGAAATACTTAACAACATCATCCTCCCTACGTTAACAGTCGCACAGAGGCTTATCCTCATGGCGGCCTCTTTATCATCCCACAACAACTGAAAATCAAATCAATTGATCACTCCTGCGCAACACTGACACATACAGATGGCAGACATGCCGGACGAAATTCGACGGCCGGTTGTTTTTCTGATCGAATTACCGATCCAAATATTGCTTTCCAGCTTATGATGTCGCCGGAGAGTATTTAATTAACATCTTGGCAACAAAACTTCATCCAGTTCTCTAGCTTCCAGGCCACGGGGAAGATAGATAGTGCGGCAACAATTAATTTATCGGATAGCTATCAAGAAATAATTGGCAATTAATCCCTTGTCAGCAGTTGGCAGTGCGGTCACGTTCTACGTCTGGCAGCGTTATTGACAATGCTGCCGGGGGCCGCCTGGGAGTTTAAAAAGCACAGTTGCTTGATTGTCTTTTAAAAACTTTTAAACTTAAAAAAAAAGAATCATCATTTATCTAAGAAATCCATTAAATGTTGTGTTTATATCATTAAGATTTTGAAGTATGAGTCTTGAGTTATGCACCTCTTTCCCCCATCAAGTCGAGAGCAAGAAAGGTAAACGCATAATTTACATGATTGGTAATGAGTTGTGTCACCCGGGCGAGGCGAGCGTCGGGGGTGTATAGTGGGGAGATGGGGGTGTTATAGCGGGGAGATGGGGGTGTATAGTGTGGATTGTCTACCCCCCCCTCTTGGTCCCGCAGGAGTTCTTCCCGTAAGCGTAACGGAGAGGCGGGAGGACATTGTTGCCCCCGTGTGTACATTACAACTAATTACCAGCGGTAGGTGGAATATTTTATACTGATTAAGGCGTACAGCCCATGTTAATGAGTACAAACACACACACACGCACACACACATAGGTATATTTAGACAAAGTTATAGATATACAAATATATAGATGCACACGTTATATGAATATGATGCTATATGAACGTAGATAAATAGATAGATGTAGATGTAGAGACAGACGTATCATGGGGGAGTAGTAGATTGTCGAGTTTTGAGTAATCCTTTTAAAGCACCAAGTGAGCCCCCCCCCCCTCCTCCTCCTACTACAGCACGCCATCCCCCCCAATCCACAGCCACCTCTCCCCACCCCTGGGAACACCTTCAAAGCTCTTCGAGAATTCCAACCCCCTCCCCCCCTCCCCCATAAGGCCAGCCCGACCCTCCCCCTTCCCTCTTTCCTCCATCTACATCCCTTCCATTTACATCTACACTGCCCTCATCCCCTCCACGTATGAACACCCCCCCCCCCCCCCCCCCCCCC
>JAYMFT010154446.1:0-12554 GCA_038088735.1 Panulirus argus
ATATATATATATATATATATATATTCTGTGGTAGCTGAGATAGCAATAGCAACTAAATCCTTTAGTCAGAGCCGTTTCATTTACTCTATATGTACATATAACTTAGGCCAAGCCATGTACCCATTTTGCCCATTTTATCGACCAGTCCTTAGAGGAAGGTGAACAGCTGGGTGAACAACAGACCGAATGCATCGACCACGATTCGAACCTATGTGCTTGACCCCGGGCGGTCGGTGAATGCGTCACGGTCAGCAACGCAACCTCTACACCACAAGAGTTCCATACCACCTTTGCACAAAATAAGCTTATAATTCTCATACATAATGTTCATAAGACGTAACTAATCTTAAAGATTCGTCTTTCCCAAAAGATCTATTTGTTCCGGTAGGCAGCAGTGTTATTTCCTTAGGGTTCTCAGGTACTATATAAATTTACGTTGTACTGGTGAGACCACTAAAGACGCTGGTGTCGATGCCAGGAAAGCTACGTATGTTGTTACAGTGTTACCATGATATTTTCAGAAAAATAGAAGAATTAATTCAAACTCTGTTTATCATAATGCGGAACGTAGCACGGAAACTTATCAAACAAATGTCTGAGTTTGAACATGATAAGTGATCATACCGTAATATGCGTAACAAGAAGATCGAAATGAAGGCTTAACCTGTCGACCTGGAGATGATATAAACTAGCGGTATAGATGAGTAGGGATCATCTTACTCCCACACAAATGTAAGGAGCAATTCTTTTATAGGTGTACGGTTCACTTCACAGATCACAGACTTTGAAAACAGCTAATTATAACGTAGTGTAACCGGTCTTTTATTAGAATTAAGCTGTTCATTTATGTGGAACAACAGGGAGTAATTAAAGACGAAAGAACTTTATTGGTGTTTTTGGTAATAGTATATGCTCGACAATCTGGCCATTATAACTAATGCATTTTTGTTTATCTAACACAATCCCAATCATTTCAATTAAACTACGAAAGTAATTTCATTATTCATCTGTAATTAATAGGTTTACGATCTGGCTTGACTTCATTACACTCCGCAGCTGTCTGCCTCGTAGCACGTAAAGTACACACTGAAGTGATTTTCACTTTTTCGTCTCTGATTAACTGCATTATCTCTACTCATCCTTATAAATAAAAGAAATATCATTGCTTCGTTTAGTATCACTTAAATGGACTCCCTTGTAAAGAAGAAATCTATAGCAAGGTTAATACAACTGTAAAATTCTCAAAGTAAGAAAGGGATTCATTTTATATTCTTAACGCCAAATGGCACCATGAATACAGTTCAGCAAGATGTATGGTATCATATAAACACTTAATATAACACTTATAGAACGTGGACCCTCAGGGTAACAGTTTTCAATATAAGTAAACCCTGCTTTGAATACTATCAGCTGATGTGCAGATGCTCGTATCTACTCGACTGGAGAACCTGTTCATTCCTTCGTAAACAAACTACCGTTTTATTCTAACAACGTAGTAGGACGTCCATTGTCAACGTCACTACATCGTCTCTCCATCTGTTGTATGTCTGCATAGCGTCTGCTTGCACGAGAGATCAAACCCATTCCGGGTACAAAGAGGATACATGAAGCTTTCCAATCCACCTGTTCGCTATCACATCAAGGGATCACATGTCTATAACAATACCACAGTGATGAGGAACCAACAGCACATACGCCACGTAATACATTACGTTTGGTAAGACGAGTAGAGATGCGAAGCCCTGAGTGCTGTGGACGGGTTCTCAATGGCCTGGATAAGGCGGTTCGATTCCTTTTCATGGCCTATGAGAATTCCTCGAGAACTGACAAAGGGGAATCAGTGTAATAATTTCGGTGATACGCATCTCAAGGAATTGAATCTTTTCATATCTGTAACATAAGATTTTTCGTTTCTACTTCCTCTATGAAATTCAGGAGGGACATTAGGACATGCGTTTGGTTGAAGCGACAAATATACCCTGAAAGGTCAGCACCACCTAAATTACCTTCCTCTGTATTAATCTTAGATCATTTGACTAATGTCTGCTGTACATCAAACTATCGCCATTCCAGTCAACATTATGGATTTATATGTACCAGCAGGAACGCTTAATATAGTGGACTTGCCAGAATGTATCTAATCAGAATGAACTCTCAAAACAGGGAATTTAACGCCAGACATATCACTTGGGTATTCCAACCATATGAACCCACACGATCAGCTGTTAACGCTACTGAATTCACATTATTATGTAGGGGACCCAGAGCCAACTCATGTCCGTGGCGAGATCCTTAATTTATGAGTAGGATTTACCATCTCTCACGCTACATAGCCTTATATCATCGTTCGTCATGTGCTAAGAGATCACCATCCTAGGCTTCCTAAGATCAGCATTTCTATTACCATCCTCCCTTGGGGCTAGTTCCAACGAAAACAGCACGAAATTCCTGATTATCAGAGTCACAACTTTATTTATCACATATCCGGCTGGTATGAGTTCTAACAGTTTCTTAACAACCTAGTCCAAACTATCCGGCAGTACTCAAACCACCAAGACGGATTAGGAGAACTAGTAAAACATCCAATCCTACCCTGAACAGATATCAACCCAGTTTTGATGATCTTTAACTAAAGAAATATTAGTATCTCGCTTGGAGAATTCACTACCTTAAAAGCGATCACACAAACCAGAAATATTGGAACTTTTCCAGTGTGTCCTTGCAACTGTTCAGCAGCGCATGACAACTTAGGCAATCTAGCTGGGAAACCTTCGTTAATAAACTGACTACGTATTTTCCTACCAGTAGAGAGTCGAAAGACATTAACAAGATTAAGGGTAGGAAAACCAGACAGGTCTTCCATCCAAGCCCTTAAAAAAGAGCTAAAAAAGAAAGAAATACTTAACAACTGGGCTACTGCGTCTAGTTTTGCAAATCCACCGTGTGATATACAAGTTAAAATAAATAAAAAAAGTGAACGTGGATTAATCCACTTATCATAAACAAAAGGCATGATGATTGCTATATCCTATTCACTGACTTTTAACTTGACGTAATGCTGACTAAATGCAAAGCAACGTTCCCATGAGAGGATGGTATCACGAGGAAATCTTACGGCTCCCATGCAACGTACGCGGCAATCCTCTTCTTGCACTATGTAACATGAGCTATGAGACAGGTGTTCTACCTACCACCTGGACGAATAGACTTACAATTTCAAAACTCAAACCCAATCAAGCTGATGCCTTTACACTTATATCCTTCACGAGTTACTGATGTAAATCCTTTGAAAGGATGGTCCTCAGTCGCCACATACGTAGAACAAAAGAGAATCTGTGTCCCAATCTATAGTTTTTTATATAAAATGAGTATACATCACTGCATTACCACCCTTTCAACTTTCCGTACAGAGTACAATCACACCACCTTTCTTGCCCAAAAAGCTGCTTTTGATATTGCCAACCAACAAGTAATCCCGTATGAACTTATTAGAACGGACATAGGAGGCTAGCTGGCATTTGCACTGGATCGCTGACTACGTATCCAACAGAAAATCATCTATTCTGTTTGAGGGAGACAAGTTAAAGCAAAGATTTTGAGCATGGTGGTCTGCAGAGTGGTGTACCTAAACCCACATTGTTCAACGTTCTTATAAAAGCTTTCTTTAGTCCAGTACCTAACACCACAGACTCAGTTATGCTGACGATATCATGATCAACTCCTCTGTGTTTCAGTAATACAGTTATTGTGCACGATCATGTATCAGACACCTGTGAAAGGTTTGGGCTATTCATTTCTGCTGTCATAACCAAAATCCTCAACAGACGCCCCACCTTAGAGAGGGTATGTCACCAGACTGATTCTGTTGAATATGGATTTGGGTACACATTAATTATGTAAAAAGGAACCTATAACTTGGATGACAATAACCAATATTTGGAGCTGTTCGTACTAGGCTTGACCACCACTAAAGAGCACTCAGAGATGCAGCTGGCCCCAATCTACAAGAAAGTGCCAACGTCAGACTAAGCTGAAATAACGAACACTGCTTACATCTGTTCTCTGACTGACTAAGCTGCGCCTCTGATTGCTCTAACAACTGACAGAAGGCTTGAGAAATTGCAGAATGAAGGTATGAGAATCATTCTTGGCTGCCCAAAAACTATCAAAGATTCTAAACTTGAGGAAAGAGCTTTGTCTTCCTAGTATCAGAGACAGAATACCTGAAATCAGTTTGCTCACAGGGATCCAGGTGCTTAGGCGAACACATATTAGTCATTGTAAGAAGGCCTTACATATCTTTTTCTCAAGAAGACATCCATCCAAAAAATGGGTCTTGCAGCTGCTACTGGGCTTCGAATGTATGATATTCATAAACTGTACCATAAGAGACAACAAGAACGCTATCCTGACCCATAGGAAACTAACCTCTTTGATAACACTGTTCTCGCCTTTCCCCCAAGCTCATTCTCATCTCACAGCCTGATTTAACACATATGACTCCCGATATGATAATGACACTATCACCACTGGACGTAAGCACAAACAAATCATACAAACACATGCGTTCCGAAGGCAAACCACCAGTGCGGCTGAAGCGCTATTGTTGCAGCGCGTTCTCATGCGTACATGGAATTTACGAAAACCTGAACTCAAGGTCAAGAACTGGCCATCCACACGTCAGACGGAACTATTTGCTATCCTACAGGCCCTTTAAAGCTCGTACATCTGGGGTAGCTCTGGCTCTGCATCATTACTTGACAGAGGAGTCGAAAAAGGTCAAACTTATCATCTCTCCCAGGCTGACTTCAGAACCTGACCCAATTGTTCTACGCCACAATATAGGTTCACTTTCCCTCTTCTACAGGTATTACTTTGCTTTTTGCTCCCGAGAGCTGGTTGCTAGTGTACCTCTACCACAAGCTGTTGCGTCAAATGATTACTGTGTGCGCTGGTAATTCAAGGGTGGGCCGTTTTGATAACTGTTTATTTCCCTACACCTCGAAGCTTTGCAATTCTAACTTTTCATGTCTTTCCCAATAACTATGACCTGTTACTTATTTAGAATATAGGTTTCACACTTTCCGCAAAATTCGTAAGTACTTTTCCTCGTCTCATCTTTTCCCTTTTATTAACTTCTCTATATTTCAGTTAAACTCCTGCCTGGATGTGGACTTGCCGCCAACGTTAAAAAAGTAAAAGTCTAATGGAAACTGCATTAGACTTGCCTTGATACTTCTGTATTATGCCTGTCTCAAGCATGACTGGTAAAATCAAATTACTCATGCTGGAATTCAAGCCTATTTTCTCTGGATTCTTTCTCATACTGGGCCCAGAGTGCAAGATAAGGCTGATGAACTAGCAAAAACATTTTCCTTGAAGAATGAAGCTGATTATCCCCCCTGGTCTACTTGTGATTAGCCATTAAACAGATATTAAGAGAGAACAGGAATAAAATCTTGTAAACCTTAGGCCGAGTGATATCAAAACAAGCACATTCACCTACCATCACAATATCATTCAAGAAGAACAATATGCATATGGTTCCACTGAGAAGGATCAACAGATACCTTTCATATTGGTAACTTATGCTGGACTATAGATGTTTATGAGAGTTTGCCCCTCCTGAACAGACCAAATACAATCTTTATCAATAAAGCTATGCTACATCTTGCAACATTATAAAAATGACCACTGTAAAATTAGCAAGTTCAGAGATGATTTTCACCAAACACTGTAAGATATGTGGAAGCATTTATATCACAAAACTGTTATACTTCGACAGCTTGAAAAATATCCTAACTTTGTCGTAAATAGAACACATGTTATATACTTTGATATGTAATCCAAACATTGTTATTCAACTGTTGGAAATTTCACTTACCTTGTAAATTTTTGAATGATTAATTCAGCGCTACTCCAGCAGTGTTAACATTTTTCTATGTAACCTATATGCAAATCAATTACTGAGCCCCAATTCACGAACCTTTTATTCACTCTGTATCCTCTTCTGCGCCACCGCCTACAGGATGGACTGGAGTGCACAATGAGTTAGACACTCTTGCAGCACAAATCAAGTCACATATTATACATAAAACATTTAAACGATGATGAAATTCTCCCTACCTGGAATACGATTGCTGCCAGCTGGTTTAGCGATTACTTCATACTGTTCTCACGATTAGTTCATACTAACACTTAAATGTATTTAAGCTTAACTATGCGTCTACTGTTTTCATTTGTCAGTTTCTATACTTACACTTTACATTTGTCTGTTTTTGCACTTTTAAATTTCACATGTGTTTTTCATAGTCTTTTTTCACTTAAACTTTACGTCCATCAAGTATGTACTTGCCCTTATATTTTATGCTTATTTCGTTTTGCGCTTAAGATACACAGTCTGTTTTTGCACTCATATCTCACGCTTACTTACTTTTGCATTTACAAGATAAATATGTCTGTTCTTATACTCACACTTTACACTTTTCTGTTTCAGCACTTACACTTCATGCTTACCAACACTTGTGGTTACACTTTATGTTTGTCTGTTTATTCTGCACGCACATTTTCCGCTTGTCTGCTTTGCAGGTTTACACTATGATAACCGGTTTTAGTCTTACTCTTTACACTTGTTTCTATCTTCACTTAACTTTTCGTTTAACTACTTTCACAATTACACCGTGTACTTATCTATTTCTAAACTTTCTCTTTTCAATTTTCTTGTTCTTGAACTTATGCTTTACGCTTCTCTAATTTTGCACTTGCAGTTTACACCTGTCTGCTTTAGCACTTACCTCTTACGTTCATTTATTTTTCTTATATTCTTGGCTTACCCATTTTTGCAGTTAGGCCTTACGCATACTTTTTTTTTAAATTTACGTTTTTTCTTTTAACGTTTTCTTGTTTCTACGTTTATAATCTACGTTCACTTACGTTTGCGCTCTTTTCCTTTGGACTTACCCTTCGTACTTATCAAAATTTTCACCAAAAGTTTACTTTTATTCATATGTACACTTTTTGATAACCTGCGTTTGTCCTGACACTTCACACTCATCTGCTTTTGTACGTTCACTCATTCGCTTTCCTGATGCTGAAATTTACACCTGTCTAATTTGCCCTGACATTTTCTGCTTATCTATATTTTGTAAATTAACCTTCCATTTGTCTGTTGGCAGCCACTGAAGGAGAGTCTATTGTAAGGATCATTTCACTAAACGATAATCACAATACATCACCGGACTCTCACACCACAGGACTCCAACCACCGTCCGGCTTATACACTAAACTGCGATACCTTGCGTCACCCTTGCGTTGAGGTACTAGGCTTAGACAAGTTCACTCACTCGCGGGGTGGTACACTAGACTGAGGCAACTTGCGCCAACAATTGACAAGAGGGACGCGTTGTGGTGATGGTCCCTGATGGTCAAACTACCAAGCGCTTCCCACACAAACTATTCACTGTTTGTTTGGGATATGAGAGCCCTTAGTTAATAATGAATTAGAGCTTCACACCATACATATATTTATGCTGGTGGAGGAGACGGAGGTCGTATAAACAGAAACTATATAGTGCATGAAAATGATCTGTTTTCAAACAACTTTATCAACTTTCCCCGAGGTAAGCTTTCAGCATGTCAACGAGTGACTGTTGCCACCGGGCGGATTCACGGCTCCCAGAGCAGCACCCTAGCGAAGCTGGTAGCCCTTCATCCACCACCCAAGGCTGCGCTCAGCAGGAGCTTACATCTCCTTATGTTTTACTACTTCCAGAATACAACAGAAAGTGTTCCGAGTTTCCGGAACTATGAATGCTGTTATCTTTGTGACCTTACTTAGAGGCTAGGAGTCACACCACAGTGCTCTGCAGTATGGAGCCGTAGATATCCAGGTAGCACAGCGGATGGAATTATCCATAAGCTGAGAAGCTTGAATAAACGGCACAGCTACAGGGAGGCTATGTAATGGAGGTAGAAGACATAATGATATCATAGAAAACCATGATGACCATAAACACGTACACACTGAATATAATAGCATCGTCTACTTCGCTCTGAGGGAAGAGGAGAATGCCCAAGGTAGAGGAGAACTACTGCTCTTTACTAAAGGAGAGGGGATGGGTAGTGAGGACACTCACCTGATGGAAAGACTGGAACAGTGTCCGTTTCATGAAGAAGCAAAAGGTGGTGAGTGAGGGAATATAGTGAGAAAACTAGAAATCTCCATTATCAGTACTTTACTTCCACTAAGAAGTGCATGTTTTACAGCATCACGTACCATCCTGATTACTCCTCCATTGTTATACTTTTTTTCGTTTAGTGTGTGAGTCATATTTGAGATTTTATTTTCTCGACTTAGCTATCGAATGGATACTCCCCCGTTCCTTCCTCCTATCATTCATGGCCGGATAGCATCTTTCCTTCCCTCTCTTGCTGCTTACCTGCCATACCTTTACACGTCTGTCTTTTATGAACAATAACCATCCTCACCTCATTCCTCTTACTCTCCGACCTCACACAGTACGAAAACTAGCTTCTCTTCTGATTTCTCTCTCTCAAACCATTGAAGGTACCTTAATGTTTTATATCCGTCCGCTATCACAACATCTGTCGCAGACTGACGAATATATTCAAACAACCTTTCTAACCACGTTTATTACAGCTTATAGAATGTACTGTTGCCGGTGTTTAAAGGTCATACCCGCATGTGCTGAAAACGTCAACCGTAATACATATTTTTTTTTCCTGTGTTCCTGTGTCGGTGTCGTTATCTCTTTGTTCTTGTCTCTCTCTGCCTCGTAGCACAATCTCTGTCTCCCTCCTTTTCCAGCTTCCCGTCTTTTTGCCTTTACATGCTCGACATCACGACTGCTGTATTTCATTTTTTTTCTCTCTCTCCACTTTATTCCCTCACTCACCACCATCTGCCTCTTCACCCTTCGCTGATCCTCTCGCTGCTCACTTTTCACGACAACGCACGCTGTTTCCGGTCTTTCCCCTCAGGTGAGTGTCCTCTGCGCCCTTCCCCTCTCCCTTCACGTGTGACGGCAGCTCTTTCTTCACCCCTGACATCTTCCTCTCCTTTCAGTGCGAAGCAAACGCTTGCATTGGATTCAGTGTGAACATGATTTCGTCATCATGTTTCTTGATAATTTCCTTCTGTCGTCCTCCCTCTATTACTTATCATCACTAGTTGTACCGTTTATTCAAGCTTCTCACCTTATGAGTAATTCCATCCGCTGCACTTCCTAGATATCTAAGAGGACCACACTGTAGAATGTTACGTTGTATCTCTTAACCTCGAGATAAGATCAGGCAGA
This sequence comes from Panulirus argus, assembly GCA_038088735.1. Classification (NCBI taxonomy): domain Eukaryota; kingdom Metazoa; phylum Arthropoda; class Malacostraca; order Decapoda; family Palinuridae; genus Panulirus; species Panulirus argus. The sequence continues at coordinate 9,318 of JAYMFT010154446.1, forward strand.
TATTAGCATTCATAGCCAAGTGCATCGTTATACTTTCTATTTTATTTGGGAGAAAATAATATAGCCAAGGGGAATGCAGTCCCCTGTTGGGCGCACCCTCTGGTATTAGATGAGGGATGCTGGCTTAGCTAGGGTGTTAGATCGGGGGGCTGTGAACCAAACTGGTGCTGTCAGGCCCTACTGTCCCAGCTTTGTGACTCCCTGCTCAAGATCCCCAAAGAAACCTCGGCTCCTCACTGTCAGGTTGAGAGCTCACCTGAGGGTAAAATTATTTTGAAAATAAGATTCTCACAGACCATATAATTTCCTTTTATACCACCTTCCCCTCCGCCAACCCAGACATTTATATATATGATGCAAAATTCTAATTCAGTGTTTATCAAAAGACTTTTATTCCCAGTATCTTCAAAAGAGCACGTATTGATTAAAACTCATGCTATCTGCTATCAGTTAGTGAACAGACAAAAAAGAAAAAAAAATGCCAGAAATTAACACAGTTATATTCTGGAGCATCAAATATATATGCGTGTACCCTTAGTTCCCTTCGTCTTCTGCCAGAAAAGAAGCAAGCACTTGTGCACACCATACGCAATTTGAGAAGCTGTATGATAGTAAAGATAATGCAAGAGATGGAGCCCCAGCTAGAATTTCAACCCTGTAAGACACAAATTAGTAATTACTACCAGGTCATTACGCAGACATTTACACATACAGAGAGTTCACCGCTCTGGTCCCCGTCACTTGCAGACGTTAGTCGCCGACCTTCCTCCGCGGGATCTAATCCAATAAACGTCGGGTTAAACTTCTGCAAGATCCAGCTCTGCTCAAGATGGGTGTGATATATTGCCATTCTGATGGCGGTGCTGGGAATGAACCTGCGCCAACAGCGCACTAGACGCTGGAGAGCGGGAGAGGTTTGAGCAGTATTACTCTCCTTGTCACAATAAACGCTGCAGCCAGAAGCGACTGTTTAGCTTGCAACATGTTATGCGATGCTGGTGTAGGGGACTCAAGCGATGGTAGTGAGGCCAGTGGGAGAAGGGTGGTACTGATTCTCGCAGACGTGGTGGCGGCAGGCTGATAGTTTGGGTGGTAATAGTTGTGGGAGTAATGGTGGTTATATTCATGTAGGTCGCGGTGATAGGTGTGGTGGACCGGTGTTGGTAGTCGTGGTGACTGTGATGTTGATGGTGTCGGTGGCAATGATCATAAGTCATGTGATGATACTGGCGTTTAGGTGTAACGATCGCACCAGTGATGTCCGGGTACACTTGATGATGGAGTTAGCAGATTAGTTATCAGGGGCTTTAGGCCTATCGATTGTTAAGGTGATCAACACCTTTTGCGTTAAGTCATTATCACCGACCAAACGATCTCGAACACCTCCTTCAGGTGTTCAAGATATTTCTAAGATCGAGCACACGCACTCACTGCATATGAAGTCCTTACCCGCCTACTGAAGGGAGTGCGGCAGGGTAGAGGGTTTGGTGCCGTACATCAGGTTGGGAGAGGGGAGGGCGGGGGGTTGAGAGTCATAAGGACACGTGCGAGGGGGTGGGGGAGTAGATAGGGAACGCTATTGGTGGGAAGGGGGGGGGGTGGTTGACGCATGGCAACTTCGCTACATTAAGATCGGGAACTGTCAACAAAATTCTATCCATACCAAATTTCTGTTAAATTATATCACTGGGAATTAGATAATGAGCGCCACCTTACAGTATCTTTCTGTGAGTTATATCATAGGACATTTTGCGGAGTGAACCCGAGTAACCAAACAGAGTGAACAGTTTGTGTGGGAAGTGGTTGGTAGTTTGGCCGTCTGAGACCATGAACACGATGTGTCCATGTTGTCACTTGTTGATGTAAATTGTCTCAGTCTAATGTAACATCGCGATGGTGAGGCAACTTGTCTCAGCCTAGTTTCCAACCAAAAGGTTAGGCAAGTTGCCTCAAGCTATTGCACCACCCTAAGGGTGAGGCAAGTTGCCTCAGTTCAATGAACGGTTGCGAACAAAAGCTCTGCTTCACTTGGTCTAAGAAGTATCGAACTGCACTGAGCACCGACCGTAGCGCGATCTGCGGGAAACTGACAAAACGAGAGCGAAACTTCGCATTCCATGGTATCACTGTGTAATCCGTTCGTTTCTTATAACTAATACTGTTTCCTACCTTACCCAACTTATAAGGTAAAACAAGTCATCGCTCTCACTGTATACCGCCTGCAGTGACAGTATTACTAAAGATTTTTAACAATACCGAAATATTTCGAATACTGACTAAACTGACCCTAGTCATTCAACATAATCCTGTTTATAATACACCTGGGTCATCAATCCATAAACTGCAACGAGACGTGACAACAATTGATATCATGTCTGGTCGAGGTCGTACCAATGGAATGTGGGGTTCTGGGAAGACAGTGGATGGGACTGCATGAGACAGACATCGCTCGTTCTTATGCTTTTCGGGGGATAAATAAGTGTCAGGCACATGGGTCAGTTGTCAGGAGGACGCTGACATTACTAAAGCAGCTCATGAGAGGCCAGCGACGTCAGCAGTGCAGCTGACTTATGACCTGCAGCTGCCCACACAATCCACCGACGTCTTCATGCAAAAAGTGGTTTATAAAAATTTACTCTTTTATGCTTTGCTTTAGATTATTCAGCAGTTAATCGCGCGTACCGGGGAGACGACACTGTCAACCGACATCTATAAGAGCTCGGGCAAGATAACCCTGGAGGAACACCAGATAACTCCCTCAACACATCACCAAGACACAGTCCAGTGGACGAGTGAGCACGACATCGAGGGGATGGATGTGGGCCTATGGACCGGGTGATCTGATCTGCTAAAACTGACGGTCGACTGAACAGTGAAGAATATATTCGGATTATGGAAGATGTCTTGTTTCCCACTGTAAGAGCAATGGATATAACTGCTCATGACACAGTCAAGCTCGTGCAGGACCGGAGTCTTGTATACACACGATCAGGAGAGTGGAGGATTGTTTTCAGATACACCCTGAAGTAGAGGTAAACAAATGGCCTAGCAAATGTTGTTATCGAAACCCAACATCATGCGTCGGGAGTGGATGGTGAAAATAGGCAGCCGTCAGGGCTCTGACATTCATAGCCAGACATTCATAGCGGTAGGATATATGTATTGTTATGCATGAGGAAATGCAGTGATCAGGAATGTAGACATTACCATTGTATTACGTTGATAGTCTTCTGTGTT
>JAYMFT010154457.1:0-12554 GCA_038088735.1 Panulirus argus
ATATATATATATAAATCGTTCGTGAAGTAATTAGTTTCATAGACATCCTGGCGTTAGCTCATTCCAAGACTTAAAATATTCTACCAGTTCCCGGCAGAATATAATTCACATCGGTTGATCTAGAACTTATACTCGATTTAGAATTCATAGCATAATTCCTTCTGTCCTGAATTATACGATATCATGAAACTGATGATAACGACGAGAATGATCGCATATCGTCTAAGCATTGATAATATTGTAAGTCGTAATCATGATAAAGTAATTAGTAAGAACATACGTGAACTGGTAAACGAAAGGATAAAGCCTCCAGTTCCAACAGATTACAGAATTAGCAAGTGTCGTGAAGCTGTTCTTTTAAAAACGTCTCCCTCGGGCGTCCCCAGAGCGGCAAAGAAGTAGTGCATCGTGAACTAAGCAGTAGCGCTTCGAACTAGTCCAGAGAGAACGATTCTCCCCTTGAAGCTTACTGGAGCGAAGGGAGTTAACGGTGCGTGTATTATTAACGGAACTTAGATTCAGCTAAAATATGCAAAGCACATTCCTTTTTTTTTCGTGTATTTGCATGGCAATGATAGATAGGTCGCTGATTCAACACAAGCGCAAGATCTTCCTGAGAATCGTTTTCTTTATAAAACTGTGAAATTTCTTTCTTTCGCTTCATCAAGGAAAAAAAATCATATTAACCAAATGCTATTAATCTATTGTTACGCATATGATGTGGTATGCCTCTGATCTCATAATGACTTAAATGAAGTGTTAGTGTTAATGCCTTTGATCTTACAATGACTCAACTGAAGTATTATCGATATTTCTACTGTTTATTCTTTTGTTTGTAAGGCAGCTGAGACGTTACAGACACTTGTATGCCCCAGTCAAAGTCATATGGGTTTTGCAATAAGTATAAGCACACATATGTATGTGTATTCTCCTTGAAGTGCCAGACTGGGGCGTCTGAATACGCGTGGATGAGAAGAAGCTAGAGACAGGCAGGAAGCATGTGAAGAGGAACCTGGATGTTCTGCATCTGAGTGATCTAATTTCAAGGTTAAGGGGAAAGAATGATTTGGGGATGCCCCTGGGGTAATGTCCTTCGGGGTTAGTGTGAGGGCGAGAACGAGGGAAAGGGTAGCTAGCACTCCTGCCAAAGGAGGAGTTGTGGGAGTGTGTGTGAAAGAGTGTAAGGAAGTGAGCCCCAGAATGGTATGGATGAAAATTAAAGTGTATTGCGACGGGTAGGTGTGTGTTAGTGCTTATGTCCCTGGTAGCAAGAAGAGTAAGAAGAGAAGGACCAAATTTTGAGAGGAGCTGAATAAATACGTAAGCAATTATAATACATGGGATCGAGTATGAGCGATGAGTGATTTGAATGTAAGGGTGGATGTCAACAGCTTGTGGAGTTGAGTGCTGGAAAAGTGGTAGGTGATTAGGATTACCTGGTTTAAAAAGAGGGACATACTCAATTACACATGCATGAGTAGGGTTAGTGGCGACCGGCACTATTGGATTATGCATGTTCGATAGCCTTGCAAAAGAGAGACTTTATGGGTAAGAATGAGCTGATAGGGGCAGCTGGTGGGATGTCTGATCACCTCCCGGTGGAGGCGAGAGAGAAAAGATTGCAGAGGTTCAAGAAAGAAGAGGAAATGATATGGGTAGGAAGAGGCTGGCGTGTAAGTGAAAAGCTGGGGAAAAGTTGGTTTGTGTGAGGAGATACCAGGAGAGATTGAGCGAAGAATGGCAAAAGGTGGAAGCAAACGAAAGAAGAGGAGTGGGAGAAGAATTGGAGGCATTTAGGGAAGCAGTGCATACACGTGCGAGAGAAATGTGTGTGAAACTTGCCAAGAACTAGGAATGAATATCGCATTAAAAATACAAATGCAAGTTGGCTCTGTAGCCTGATCATTTCAGTTGCGGCCAGGTAATTGAAGAGGGCGGACGTATTTTCCCGGTTCTCTTGGGTTTACGTACACATTTGTTGAAGCAGATGATTTCCTCAAGAGATCCCTCATCGACCATCGCTGAAGAGCTCTGACATTCCGTGTACAGCGCTGGGAAAAGAACAGTTTCAGTATCCTCAGCGTCAGCGACGTACTCTAGTGTATTCTCAACTATACCAGTTACCAATGGTCGTCAGCATAACTCAGTGATCCCTGGCGCCGCTGTGGGAGTATGTACGCTGACAGTTCCACTCAGCAATCAACGTCTTCACAGTAATGGAGAAGTTTCAGGGTTATTATCGCCTTCCAGCACTTGCCAAGGCTAGAGCGAGGGTGGTGTCATCACATCCATCGCCCCTGGACCAACGCTACCACGTCACTTCTGATTACGAGTACTAGGTCATCGACGACGCCATCTTGCCAGTGAGTCCCTGTTACCTTTGGAGTGTGGACCCCAAGTTGACGCTATACGTAAGTGCTCTGAGCGCCTCCCATTTGGCATTCCTGCGCTCGCCGATCACCTGACATTCTTCTTCGCGCCTACACGACTACCGGGATCCAAGAAGGCAACATTATCAAGCGGGTATATAAAGTCAAAATATCTTTAATGTGAATATAGATATGAGATGCAGGAAGGAAAGTGTTGTCACAATAATTAATCCAGAAGCAACTCACAGGTTAGCACAACTGCATAAAGATGAGACAACTATCCTATTCAAGGGGGAATATATATATTTAGAGGTATGGCTTACAGATGCTCTAAGCCTCGCTTCAGTGGGAAGCAAAGCTCCAAGACGCTGACTTCATATGGGGAAGCCAAGAACTGTATAAAGGTTGGCAATGGTATGCTAGTGGTGATGCTTAGTGACTGTGCAGAAATAACTAAATGTGAGAGCTCTAAATATTATTGCATGGAATATCTCAGACGTAGCAAGAGAGAAGAAGCAACGGCGGTAAACTGTATAGATGTTGTTAATGGAAGCCACAACGGAGCCAAATTATTATTGCTGTAAATCCAGGATTGGTAGTCTATGAATCACATTAAGGCAGGTATTGCAGAAAACGTTTTTTGTTAATGTTGAAAGAGGTTAGGGATTTTCACTGGATTTCATGGTATATCTTCTTACACGGACTTTGTGTTGAAAGCTGCTCCACCTAAAGCGAGAGAGAAAAGGTCAAAGATGAGAGTATTGTCAAGTTAGGGACCAACATATACCCACTAGATATCTAGAATTTGTAAGCATGTCGGATTTACGACTCCTGACGCAGCTGTAGATAGTGGGAATCTACCTAACTTCACGGAACTTAATGTATATGTTCCCTCCGACTGTGCACCCACCCACTTATTCACTCAGTATTCCGCAGAGCAGCCCAAGAAAGGAACAACCAAGAGAGCTCCAGAATTATACTCACCTACTTCTCCCACGCAGTACCTACATAAACCTACATCACCATAATAAGTTCACTGTAATTAACTAGAACACTACATATCTGCCTCTTCATTCTTAGCACCTTCACAGCCCACAAGTGCTGAACCACGTCTCCCTACCACACAATCCTCTTACAAATACTTTTCCTTCAACAGGACAAGCACACGCAACACGAAGGACTGCGGACAGCTTCAGGCTCACCCCTGTCAAACGAGGCATGCAGACAGAGGAATGCTAGCGTCTCCCCAGAGGGTGAAGAGGCAAGCTGCTCTTTACACATCCCATTCAGTCAACCTTTACCACACCCCAGTGGGAGGTTCCAAATCAGTCTCATTTCCTCGCCAACTTAGAGCAGGATCCACAGCAGACTGATGACGGACAGCTAATAGCTTAGTAAAGCCCTGTGAAGTAACAGAGGATCATTGTGCAAATGCTGAAAATAAAAATCATATTATACTGAATCATATTAGGTCCGTTACATTCAGCAGGAAATGGTATGTTTTTAAGTCACAGCAGATGTTGGAGCAAAACCTAAATTGAAATTAGAATGAATTAAAAGATCGTCCAAGGGATTTAGGGATATGTGGTGTCTAGGCAGCCTTTTGATTTAAGATTTAAGTGAAAATGTCACTTCGCTTAAGTAGTGGCAAATAAGATTATAAATATGAAGTGCTACAAAGTGGAACGAATTAATTGAAGAGGATATTCTAATGGGTAGCACTACAGTGCCAGAGTTTACTGTCGAATGTTAGCCTCCTGAGTGGATCAAAATTGCTCAAGGGATGTATAGTTCCCACGTTGACTTATACAGTGAATTCATCAAGAATTATGATACCTCACGAACTATTTTTTTTCTAGGGTATCCCATTTTCAACCAGTAAGGAAAACGGGCACGTCAAAGTCATTCGTGCTTTTTAAGTACTTCGCCCACTGATTTACAAGAATAGCGGGAGTCAAGACAAATGACCAGTAATCAGCCTGAGACACATAAGGGAGTTCTAACTCGGAATATAAACGAGTTTCCAAATGGTTTAACGCGAGTAGAAGTGGAACTTGTCAGTGCCGGACCAGATTCTATTAGAATAAGAGAAATATATGTACATACAGGTTTAGGGAACCTCCACTCTTTGAGACGGGGAAATGGAATTCACTCTCAATTTGAAAAGGGGGAAAATGGAATTCAGCCTTTCTACCTGGCCAGCAGATTGTCAAAAAGGATCTTTACTTGTCCAAGGGTACATATGTAGTCGACTTTTCCATATTCCAAGCGTCGGTCAGAAAACCTGGAAATGTTGATAGTGAAGACGTAGTTTGTTCCACCCAAGTTGCCTCAACATAACGACTCCAGCATCCCATGAAATTGATGACGTTAATCTAAAACTAACTCAAGGTGCTCCGGGCCTACCGAGAATATAAAATGATCGTAGAAATACCGGATATCTAAAGGGAGAACCATTAGGGTTAAATATCATATTTCACATCCCGTTCCACAGCAATAACCTGACACACGTCTTCTGTGCGTCCCTGCCTGTCGCCTACCACAATCAACCCAGCAGCTCCCGCTGGAACGCCCCGCTAATCTTAGCATCCCTAAAAATAACGGAGCTTGGAGACCTGTGATACGCTACAGACAATTGAGTAAAGTTACCATGCCTGGTCGATCCCATTACCTGTGCTTAAGGACCCGATTAAAATTCTTGGAGGGGCTGATAAGACATTTTCCACCTTCGCTTCGATACATAATTCTTAGCAGACACCTATGGATGAAGCCGGTAAAGCCAGTAACTGCTATGCTCGTCACTCCAACAGGGTACTGGGAGTTTACAATGATGCCTCTCGGACGAACAAATTCTTCCATAACTTATTTTACGGTTCATGACAATACTTCGAAGTTTGATTGGACAAACCCTCGCTGATGACGCTATGATGATAAGTAAGGATGTTTCTACTGAATTGTGAGATTTAGAGGTAGTCTTGAAGCAGCTACAACAGGCGACTTTAAGGGTTGATTGGTTAAAATGTATATTTCTAAGTAATGAAATGGATCATCTAGGACATGTAGAGGATGAAAGGGGAGTTTTACCAGATCCTGAGAAGGCATCACGATTCCCTAAACCTAAAAATTCTGATGAGATCTGATTATCTGTAGGGTTAACTAGGTTCTATAGATGATTTGTGAAGGTATTTAGCACCAGAGTATCAAATATTACAGAATTAGAGTGAAAATATGCATCTTTAAACTGGGGAGATGCAGAGAAGCGTGCCCTAGACACATCAAAACAGGTCCTTCACTTTCTTAATATTTCGTAAATACTTCCCCTTGTCTTTCCCTTTTCCGTTTCTTAATTCTCTCTGTATTTCAATTTAGGCCCGGCATTGATGTGGACTTTTGTCCGTGACTGGAGCCTTTAACATTTAAAAAAAAAAATTAAAAAGCACTCATATCTGCGCTTTTCCCAGTGTTCCTAAATTCTCACAACCAATCGTTTTTGTAACAAATACAAGCGCGATGGGAATTGGAGTAGCACTCATGCAAAGAATAGCAGGACGCTTACACCTCATAGTACGCGGTAGTCGAAAGTTTAAAACAAAGCAGAAAAAAATAATATACATACACACAGCAAGAAGCTTTAGCTTAAGTTTAGGCGCTTAAGCATTTCAATCCACGTATATAATGACCACCAACCAGTTGTAGGGTTTATTTCGAAATCGAAACCCAACGCGTACGTTTGGTAGATTGGTAGATGGTTACTATTTATTCAGGATTTCATTCCAGCTTTGGAATACATAGCTCGGAAACAGAATGTTGTAACAGATGCCTTGTTACCGAAAATAGCTCAATCACCAAACCCTGTTTTAAATAGAATGGTTGAAGGAAGAGTAACAGAATTACCCAGTATGGTTACCTGTTGTACCCCTAACTTACTTATTAAGCCTCTAGTTCAAGTTACAGAGTCTTTCATACCAGACGATATTTTGAAAAGAGAAATGCAACTAAAAACACCTGCTAGTACAGTTCTACAGTTGGTTATAACAACTAGCCTAGCACCAGGGTTGTTGGTTATGATTCATATTACTTCACAAGCCATTCACTCTGGTCAGAAGTCTCGATTATCAAAGTATTTCTAATCAAGGATGACAAAGTTTAGACAGACATCTTACATTTAATTGAAATAGAATTAACGCCATGGCGCCAAATCCATTGTCGGTGTAACCCAAGATCACAGATCTTTGGGAAGGAGTTTCACTAAACGTACTGTCAGGAATATCTCAGATTTGTCACGGTCATAGATACTCAATATTCATGAGTAAACGTTTATTAGACCCTGTGTACTACTTCCAGTACGAGAGAAGATTGTTACGTCATTCGCAAAAGGCATCTAAAGAAAGGACTTTGGATCACCGTCGTGCACCATGAGTGACCGGTCACAGGCAATGGAGAAGTCAGTGGGGAATTTATGGGAGAATTGTATGTAAAATGTAATGAAAAGAAAACTAATACTACAGCAGAGAGTTAACAGTTGTAGCAGAGAGACTGAATTGTAAGGTTTATGGGCAACCTTACAAACTATCAATTTTCATAATTATCAGCGATGTGAATGTTATCTCGAACATTCACAGTGCTATTGATCAATTCTCCATACCATTCCAAGATAAGAGACACTCTCCACCTTCTTACGCGATGTGTGTATTTGACAATAGGCTTCCTCATGACATAATCATGTCATGACCAAGTACCGTGTACAATACTTGTGATCATGTAGTTTTCAAGGACTCAATAAGCACGTCAAAGAATTAGGCAGAACATAGTTGAAGCAACACGACAGCTCAAGCAAGTTAAGAATAGGGTAGTTAGATCTAAACGGGTTAGGGAAGGATATCTGGTAATTCTAGAGAACCTTAGCTCCACAATTTACAGGACCGTATAGGGTATTAACAGCACATAAGAGGACGTAAGTACATACTCAGGTACCGAGATACTCAAGACGTTCGGGAGAAACACGCCAAATATCTTAAGTTTCTTACGATGAAGAAGATGAAGACTTTCAGCCTGGTCAGGAGGTTCTCGCTTCAACCACGGGAACAACCACACTTTGGCACGATCCATACATACATACATACATACACATACGTCTAAACCCACACACTTGCTATAATCAACGTGAGTGTTTACAGATCCAACACGATATTTCCCGTCATCTTATTACTACCAGTTTTGGCTGCTGCACTCCCACCTAAAACATCTGACGGACTTGGAACGTTGGTTGAGCCCCCATGTGGTATACAACGCCCTTAAAGACAATGACCTCTCTTTCCATATATTCTTCAATGTGCTTGGAACCTTTGCTCCCACATCCATTCAGGCCCTGTTCTTTTAGCCCTTGATAATGGTGGTTCTGCCTCCAAAATGGGTTGATGTCTATCCTTCGTAGAATTCACTGACTCTCCCCAAATGACCTGCACTTGTTTAGTTTCTAGCTTGGTCTGAAAAGCTTTTGAACTAAGATATTCATGTTGAACATCTGACAGTACAACTGCTTGTATATATCATCGATCTGTGTTGTCCGCACTTTTACAGAGAGCTCTTTAATCTGATGAACTGTCTTTTTAACGTACGGTTCGGGTAATAGCACATCATTTCTCAAGTGGACCGATCGATACAAGCGTCGAGGTGCCAGCGAATCAAATGATTACTTATGTTCACTGCAGGAAACTCCTACAGCGAGCCTCAGTTGCGACCTTCACACAGCCTCACTAGCCATGGACTGGTGAGGTCGGCCTTTGGCAGGTGTGCAACGCCACACACCAGGACTAAGAGGGAGTTTCTTTTGTAACGGATGCTGGGCAGACTGTGTCGCGCGCCGGCTCCGTCCGGGCGCTTGGTGTCTTGGCAAAGAATGCAAGGGCGCTGTAACTAGCTCAGGATGACGGTCACCGCGCGCCAGGAAAGACGACCTCCCTCAAGGGGTTAGTTAGGGTGGAACTGAAACTTAACAGCAACACTGCAATTTGTACTTTCCTCCCCACGAAGGCGATCGTCATTTCTCTGCTTTACATCACGCCTTCACCTCTTAGTCACTGAACTCCAGAAAAATGGTCTTCACATCCTCTACCATACGCCTTACATGTACTAAGCCGCCAGGTTCGTTGATGTTAAACGTGACAAGTGTTGCGGCTGCAGCTGTACTTAATTGTAAAGAAAAATGGTCAGAATACTCCTCAGACTTCTCCTTACCGGACGCTGGGATACACAGTCTGTATATTCCAAATGGCGCTGACCCCAGGAAGAGGGGTCATCATTCTCCAACACACGCCCCACGCCTGTCCATCAAGCATGATGGACGAAGCGTGAGTGTGTATCAACAGGCACTGACCCCGGGAAGAGAGTCGTCACGCCTCGCTCTCACTTACCACGATCATAGTTAAGAGCTTAAGAAAAGAGTGGACCACAGTGTCGGGGAACGGCTGTTCTCGTCTTCAGCCAAAGAAATCCCTAACGTGTGATATCCGACGGTCGGTAGTAAGGTGCATATAATCCAATGCTTTTAGTCTCTACTGAGAACAGTTTCGTTGTCATCACCTTGAATATCACGTCTTTACGATTTCTCTGTTTGATGTCTCATGGAGGAAGAAAGTGGGGTCTGCTTTATGAAAAATCAAAATACACCTCGTTGTTTCTGTCCGAATACCTGGCTTCATCTGATGCACTTAAAAGTAATTCAGAGTTGATACTTTTTTGAAGTATATCAGTATCTCTTCAATGAAAATATTAGTCATTACTTAATTTGTCTGGTCTTGCCCTTAGGATAGACAGCTCACAGTCTTATTACTGTTCTTAAATATCTTATCCATGACTTTAGCGTAAGAAAAGAGAAAGGTGCCTTTAAGTTGTTGACACAATTGAATTAGAAATTTCTTCAAAGGAACAGGAATATAAAAAAGAATAACCAATTAAACTAAAGCATTTGTATTATGGAGAGGATGTCTGGAAAGCAGCAAGAGAATATCTAAATCTACTGTATAAGTGAAAAGTGTTACATATTGGTAGTAAAAACGAAAAGGTAAGTTACAATATGAATTCTGTAAAACTGCAGATGTAGATGAGGAAAAAACTTGGGTGTAAATAATCTTTGGCGACCTTAAACCAAGTAAGCAGTGCATAAAGGCACTGAAAAGAACAAACATGATTCTTGGATTCAAAAGTGGGGCATTCGGATTTCGTTGGTTCATCTCCATCTTGAACATTATGTTAAGTTTTGGTGATCCACTTGACCAAAGACAGACAGAATAGAGAGAGCTCAGCGTTGGGCTACCAAGATGATTCCCAGACTGAGAAACAAATCCTCTTCGTGTCGAATAAACGACTTGGATCAATTTAGCTTCAAGAAGAGAAGGTTAAGTGGTGATTAAGACAGTTACTCAAAATTATAAAAGGCTTTGATAATCATGATCTAACAAGCTACGGAAGACTTGTTTTGTCTCATTTCACTTACAGAAATGGATACAAATCCGTGGACAAACGTTTTACCTCGAATAGGGAGAAGCGCTTTTTCCTCAACAGGATTGTTAGCATATGGAACAATTGACTAGTTGGAGTGGTCGAAAACAGTATTATAGATACGCTTAAGAGTAGACCAGATAAATATTTCGCTTCAAGTCCACAACTTACATTATTTGGACCTCCAAAAACAAGATTGCAGATTTTGCTCTTTTAATTTTCTGTATGCCTTCCACCTTTCACAACACTAATCTTGAGTTTCTGAAAACTTCCACTACCATAAACAACCTCGAATGGACCAAGTGGTCAGTTGCTGTTTGACTTCTTTTGTATTTCTTTGTATGTCTTTTCTGAATCCATAAGAATTACATACACCTTCACTCTCACTAAAAAGTTTCTCCGTGTGCAAAAATTTAGTCTACGCAACCCTCTTCCCTTCACTGAACCCACCTTGTTCCTCACCAACATGAGGGTCACTAATCCTTTTAACACCACCGGTCATTATCTTACCAGACACCTTGGCAGCAACGCTAAGAACACCTTTTCCTCCACAAGTCTTACAGTTGTCTTTATTTCCTTTTCCTTTATGCAGTGAAACGATTGCGGTCTTCGTCCAGCCATCAGGTACTTGGCCACTATTCCACGCTTCCATACACTCTTTCCAAACCCATTCCAGAGAGGTTCCACTCCCACTCCATCTACACCCCCCAACTTTTCCATTCTTTAAGAGCTTTATTCTTCGTCTAATCTTTTCCTCAGCAATGTCTTCATTACCCGCGCCATTGTTCCGCTTTCTCCTTCCGTCTAATCTTACGCTACCAGCATACACATCTCTTCTATCATTGTTTTTAACCAAGTCTCAAAAATTCTCTCTCTATGTCTTACAAACCCCATCCTTTGCTGCTATCTTTCTTGCAGATTTGTGTAATACTATTCATCCTATTTCCTTACTTATGTTCTATTTTCATCTGCCTCATCCTTCTTCCAGATTAGTATATAATATATAATCATACAGGATAGGAAAAGAAAAGAATGCATTGTATGAAACTAAAATGAAATATACAGAAGGTCTAATTCAGAGATATAGTTTATAAGTAATTGGCATGGCTTTCTGTGTTATTTATGAAGATCTGACAATGGAACTATGAATAAGTCCTGTTGTGCCCTTTGTAAAGTCGGCTGGTATGTCATATCCATTCACTTGCAGGAAGCGTAACATGTCAGTCATTTCATATTGTCTCCTATTCTTGTGACACTTCTAGTGAAATGTGGATGACTTTAGCACTACCGACAGTTACCAGCGTAATATGAACTTACAAATCCTCTTTTCCTTCCCACTAGCACGAATAGACTATTAAGTAACGTCTGTTCTAACGTGAATGATATATAATATAGCTGCATTCCTATGAACAAATAACACGCCACGAATTTTCATGTTGGGTTCTGATCTCTAATACATTTTGTTCTAGCATAGGACCGAGATGTATTGTGAAACTCTGTATGTATAATTCTGACTTAAGAACGACGATTAGAATCGTTAATATAATAAATTAGAGAACTCATCGATTCCATACTGATACCTAAACCACAGCCTTTCATCTGAGATGATTAATAAAAGGAAATACCAATAAAATCCTCTCCCTCCTGGACGAGATAAGAAAACTCCACTAATACAGTGAGCCAAGGACGCCTGCCAGAGAAATGGAAATACTCAGACAAAGTCTCATGACCGACGACTTCAAATGACCAGCTGTCAGTACACGGTCCGGTGAACCAACGTGCTCAGCGCTCTGCAGGCAACTGTTGGAACATAGGTCATCTCACGCAGGTCTCAACGTTACCTCTCCTTCGAACATCACAAGACCTTCAAGAGTCTTTCTCTTTCTTACTTAGACTTAACTCCATGATTGTGTAAAACATTGGGGGGGACTTTCCTCTGTGACAATAGGTTTTAATTCCTTTTTCCCTGAGAGTTATTCTGTTATGGTCCACTGAATTACTGCTGTATAACTGCAGTGATGTAGCGGAATTAGTGCCGTAGTAGATCCGGCCTCGCTGTTTTAAACTCCAAGGGGTTTACGACACAAGACACAGCAACATAAACGAAAACCCTCATCATCAAACGTACTCTTGATATCGTAGAAACGTGAACCGTACTCTTCATTCAACATAAGCGGGCAGAAAGCATGGAGGGGGCCCTCGTCACAGCACGGATACGCCACCCGAAGTTGTGACCCGGTCTGACGCCAGTGGAAGATGAGTTGTGCTAGGCTGCGTGTCCCTCAGAGCGTCAGGATAATCTGGCGCAGCTCTGAGAGCAGCAGCAGCAGCAGCACAACACACGACCGCTCTCCCCTTGCCCGATTCACCGCCTGAAACATAAATGATCCTCATTCATGCCGCCGCACCCCCGGCGGAGGTTTTCATGGCGGCCAGTCACAGCAGGAGAGAGGGAGCAGACGCCCGCCGGCCAGATGCTTGCTAAAGGGGATGTGTCACAAGCTTTACCTTTTTTAATGTTAGCTGAGACGGTACGGACAACTGAGTGCCCGAATCAAGGCTATCTCACATACGCTATATATATATATATATATATATATATATTTTTTTTATATATATAAATAAATTTATATATATATATATATATATATATATATATATATATATATATTTTTTTTTTTTTTT
>JAYMFT010154468.1:0-12554 GCA_038088735.1 Panulirus argus
ATATATATATATATATAGTTATATAGTTATATAGTTATGTTGATATTCATCTATTCCATCGTTGTTTCCCGCATTTGCGAGGTAGCACCATGAACAGACGGAAAAATGCCGTTTTCGCTCCTTATCCACAACTAGGACCCAGAGACCTTTCCATGGTTTCCCACGGCCGCATCACATGCCCCACTGTATACTACATCGTTCTAATTCACTCTATTGCGTGCACGCTTTTCACCGTCCTACATGTTTAGGCCAGGATCAATAAAATCTTTTTCACTCCATCCTTCCCTTCCCAGACTGGTTTCCTCATTTTTCTTGTCACCTTCTCATTCGACACATATATCTCTTTTGTCAACTTCGCACTTATTCTCTCCTTATGTCAAAACCATTTCAGCACAATCTCTTTAGTTCTCATCCACACTCTCTCTTAACCTTTTATTACTTGCTCGATCAAACCACCTAACACCACATACTATTGTCCTTATCTATTTCATTCCCAACACATCCACCCTCCTCCGCACATCCTCATAAATAGCTCATACCTTGCATCCATACAACATTGTTGTAACTTATATACCTTCAAACATAACCATTTTCGCCATCTCAAATAACTTCCTCTCTTTCCATACAGTCTTCAGTGCTCCCAGAACCTAGGCCCCTTACCCACACTATGACTCACTTCCGCTTCCATGGTTCGCTTTGCTGCCATGTCCACTCCCAGATATCTGAAAGACTTCACTCCCTCCAAATATTCCATATTCAAACTCGCACCCCAACTAACCTGTTCCTCCACCCTGCTGGCCGTAATAACCTTGCTTTTATTCAGATATACTCTCAACTTCTTCCTTTCACACACACTTCCAAACTAAGTCTCCAGCTTCTGCAGTTTCTCACTTGAATCTACCACTGGTGTTGTGTCAGCAGCAAATAGCAACTGATTCACTTCCCAGGCCTCGTCATCCCCTACAGACTGCATACTTGCTTCTCTCCCCAAGACTTGCATTTACCTCCCTCATCACCCCAACCGTATTCAAATTAGACAGCCATGTTGACATCGCACATCCCTGCCACAGACCAACCTTCCCTTTGCACCACTTACTCTCCTCTTTTCCTACTTGTACACACATCTTCTCACTGCTTCTAGCATCTTTCTCTCCACACCAGATATTCTTTAGACCGCCCACAAGGCATTTCTATCAGCCTTATTACATCCTCTCTCCAGATCCATAAAAGCCACATACAAACCCATCTGTTTTCCTAAGTATTTCTCACACACACTGTTTACAGCAAACATCTGCTCCATAGATCCTCTGCCACTTTGAAACCATCTTCTTTCTTCTCAGTGTACATGCCTTCACCTTCTGCGTCACTTCTGTCCCATACAATCTACTAGTCGCACTTAACAAACTTATATCTTTGTAGTTTGAACACTCACCATTGCCTTCCTTATCTTTATACAATGGCACTATTACATGCATTCCGCCAATTCCCAAGCACGTCATCTTGACCCATACATACAATGAATATCCAAACAAAACAATCAACAACACAATCACCTCCTTTCTTAAGAAATTCAACTGTAATGCAGTCCACTTCAGCCGCCTTGCCCCATTTCATCTTACGCAAGACTTTCACCACCTCTTCTCTCTTCTCTCACTCATTGTTTCCATATGTTCAAACCATTTCAGCACACCGTCTTCAGCCCTTTCAACTATATTCTTTTAACTACCACATCTCTGTCTTACCTTACAATTTCTTACTCGATAGACCCTCCAACATATTCCTGTTGTATGTCAGTCAGGGTCCCTCTGTTTACGTATAACCCCTCTACTGATGCAACTAATTCCATTATTCAGTGACCAATCGTTGCAAATCAAACAACCAGTACAAGAAGTAATCTCACTCATTATCAATGAAATGAGAACTGAAGACGAACAACTCCAATATCTTTTCCCTTTTTTCCATCCTTCATCGAACTGTTGGTACAGACCTCACAATTAGCCTTACTTTAAGACGTTGCTATCAGTCTGATTGCACTACAGGGTAGATGTGGTGAATATTCAACCTTCAAAACAATTCATTACAAACGTAACCTTCACTCCCACTCGCTCACAGCCTCACTCTGTCACTAGGTACCAATACAACTTGACCCAAATGCATGAAGAGAACGGAAATGTTAAGATTTAAGAAAAGATTCCCATACCGCTTAAAATGTTCTTGGTGGAATGCGGTCGTGAAAGTTGCATTTCGATACCTTTCAAGGAATTTTCATTTATTTTCATATGCATCCTACTGGTGTGGGAATGTACACTTCTCTCTAAGACTAGCGTGTACAATTTTAGACCATCCTATGTCTATTACTAAAGTTACTTCCGAAAGCTGTATGAAGAGCTCGAGAGAGATACTTTACAGAATCGGCGGAAAAAATTTTGGAATGTACATATCTAGTTGGCATAAAAGGCCTTCTTTTTGTCTTTCCCAGATGGGAAGACCTAAATAATCAAAATGAGAACATCCTGTCAACAGGTTTTTTCTGTAAGGCGTTGGATAAATCAAAGGTTTTACCAGATGTATTGTGGCCAAGCAATATTGGAATGCAGTGCTTGATATTCCATAAACTTCTCATCTTTCATTTAACATGCCTCACTACCTCCTTTGTTCTATCATGAAGCAAAGAGTTCACAGTTATAATTTCATAAACATGACTAGAGTAATCTCGCCACTTACATAAACTTTCGAGCAGGTAATTTGTAACAAGCTTTTAAAGTTCTTCTGGTAATGATCCCGAATAACATAGTTACCCACCTCGCTGAAATGCTTTATAGGTCACTCACACACCCTCTGAAATGTTTATGTTATGACCTCTTGAAAAATATTATGCCATAAATTCCGGCTGAAGGTGGCTGGAGATAGAGCTATGAATATATTGCTTGAGTGCTGACCTGAGGGAGTTGAAGAATTTAGGTGAGGAAGAATTTGGGAGTTGAAGAATTTGGGATATGAAGAGAGATGTTTATTGGAAGAGCCAAAGAACACGATGCTCTAGGTTAGAGAAATGGAAGAACAGTAGTAGGATGAGAGAACCACAGGCTTACCTAAAACGCGACATTAATCAATTCATAGAGCAGCTCTGAGATTCATTCATTCATTTATTTACTCATTCATTCATTCAGATACGTCATGAAGTTCATGAATGCTAATGTAACGAAGTTTTGTTTCAGAGATCAAGAGTTCATCCTAGATGCTTGGTTAGGTCTCTAGATATGTCACAGGTGCAAACGGCAAGCTAATATTTCTTTTTGTTTTCTGTTTTTGTAAATATGAATTATTTCTTCAATAGTCCATATCATAGCTTTTTCTCTGCAACAATGTATCTAAAATTTGTTCTGAATATGTATACATACGTTTTTATGCCATGTGATGTATACTAGATATCCGATAAAAAAAAACTCTCCTAGATATTCTCATCTTTATCGTGTGAGATTTCTGTCGTCTGTACGCAAAGATAACCTAAATTTTGAGCTTTGTGTTTGAGCTTGTTTTATACAGAGTAGAAAAGAAAAAAGACCTCATGACTTAAAAGGGATATATTACGAGAAGGAAAAGTCATTACCTTCTTAAGAAACTGTTTCAGAGGTTAAGTTCACCACAACATTTTTCCGCGAAGAGGAAAGCCTGCAGAACTTAAGTGTAAGGTGAGAGGGATGATGGCCTGTACTGTGTGCAGGGTGGTGGTTCTCTTACAGATAATGAGGTTACGAGCCAGGAAGGCGAGAAAATACACCCAAGTGTGTGTGTGCGAACGTCCTATATTCTGTAAACTCTTCATGATTGAGCATATATAGAAACACACACTGGCCCCCGTGGTGTAATGGTTAGTGTTACTGACCGTGAGTCACCAGGAGCCAGCCTGAGGTCGGACCAGCACGGGTTCGAATCTTAGGCATGACAGTCGGCCCACACCGAACTCAGGCGTTCATCTTCCTCTCGGGAATGGTCGATAAATTGGTGCCTGCCTTAGGGTGGTGCAAGAGTATGTGTGTATGTGTGTGTGTGTGTGTATAAAGACAACGTACATATACACAATGCTAAGAGACGGGGCAATACGAGTGTAAAACTCTTTCCCTGCGTGACACACACAGAGTAATCACAAACAGTAATCACATGTATATGTAGATGTACACGTACATGATTTGGTTCAGACACGCCAAACACAAAACCTCGAAACTCTCAGGATTATTCCCTCTCTTCCTCCCCGTTTTCGGCTCACCTAATAGCCCTTGCTTGCTCATATTCAGTTCCCTCACACGCAACAGATCTCCACTTGTACCCAAGCTTACACAAAGGAAGGTGAGCCTGTTGAAGGAACCCTCTCCAGCAAGGTAGAAGTTCCTTTCATAATGCATATTTAGTCCTCATTAGATACTCTCCTCATTACCAGAAAAGGGAAAAATCAGTCGCTTCACACAGCTGACATATGCTTATGGTATTCTTCTCTCGGTGTTGGCTCGTTAAATTCATACTGACGTGAAGCTTCATCCAACAGCAGTGGTGTATCTTTCATAATATATTTTCTACGAGGTCTGGGACTAATTTGCTGAAACACTGTATGTAGAGTCCATTAAATTCTTCACTAATGACGATAATCACCAAGCTCTTTCATGGCGACACATCCATTAATCATCTTTATTATCCACTGATTAAAAACATAGTAACAGGAAGGGAATCTACTGAGTGATAAAATCTTTACGAATATGACGAATACTTTTCTCCTGTTAATGAAAATGGACTTCACTGATATGTACGCGTTGTATTTGATGGCTGATATATATACTAGGAGAGATCAAGTGTGGAACGACAAAAGGTGGAGCATATTAACTTCGGGGAGTGAGTGAGAAGTGTGTGGCATGCAGAAGGTTAACATGCTAAAAAGGGTTATAAGTTGTGGGATGAGGAGGTTAAGTTGCTAGTGAAATAAAAATAAAAGAGATGTGACTGGGTGTTTCTTTATAGGTATTTCTTTGGTTTCTGCTCCTGAAAGCTGGCTGTTTGTATCCCCCCCCCCAGTTAGCTAGATCTTGCAATACTCGGCAAACTACTGCGTTACATGGTTACTGTGTGGCCGCTAGCAACTCAAGGGTGGACCGTTTTGATAACTGGTTCTTTCCCTGCAACCCGAAGCTTTTGGAAATCTCCGCCCTCCCATGTCTTTCCCAATAACGATAACCTGGCACATATCAAAAGACAAGTTTCTCACTTCTTCTAAAATTCGCAAATACCTTTTCTCGTCTCCTCTTTCTCCCTTTTCATTAACCTCTCTATATTTCAGTTAAAGCCCGGTCTAGAGAGGTGGACTTTTGCCCGCTACTGGAACCTCCAACATAAAAAAAAAAATGCGAAAAACAATTAAAATATAAATTAAACAGTAACTTTAACAGAGTTCTGAAGAAAGTGATACCTGACATTTCAATTCTTTTACTGAAACCCACATGTATGGATATATGTTTGAAATCCTAAATTGGATTACCGTGACATACCTATTGTAAATCTTCAGAAAGTTAGGTGGGGGATTAATGCTTTGTTCTGGATATAAGCAATAGATCTACCACTGCCTATGCACGATGCAACTCCTATACCAGTGAAATATACAAGTCTTTCAAGTCAAGGGTAATACCGAGTTGACTTTCACAACGGCATCATAGACCTATTTTTGTGATACCTACCTTCTCACCCATGTGCCTCTTTCTCTAAATGAAATCACGCGATACCTCTGGATAAAATGTAAAATTTCTTCCCGTTCATGGAAAGCTGAAAGCTGACGTCATCAGCATGACAAACATTACCATTCACAGCTCATTCTCAGGCGTTCTCAGAAGTTCCCCAGTCCTCCGCCAGATGCTCAACATCTAAACACGACGTTCCTTTACGTTATTTTATCATCATACGATCGTTATAAAGTAAGGTAATGAAATGAAAATATTTGGTTTGCTGTCATGAAGCATGGAGAATCTAGACTACCGAAGCAAATCATAATATAACTGTTGATGATAAACAAGAATAATCCAGCGTTGATAATGATGAAGACGAGACTTGCTCTAGTGCAAGTAGGGCGTCCATTGCAGTTGGTTATATCCGTTCGTCTCTCAGAAACGAGAAGACGACGACCCGTTAATGGAATGGGTCATCGAGTGATATCGGGAGTAAGTGACTGAAATAGATGAATATTAACACCAATAATGGTAGACCATTGTTTGTGTATTTCGCCGACAACCATTGATAACGTTATATACTTCACTTGAAGGAGCAAGATGTAAGCATTCCATAGTCTATTCCAGTTCGATAATTACGGTCGTTCCTACACACTCGAGTTACATCCAGAAACGAAAGAATCCTTACTTGTATTGGACACAGAATGCTGGATATATATGCCTGGACGAGAGGCAGGGCCCCAAAGTCGTAAATTGCAGGATATTCCGCTCTCTCAGAGATTGCCTTGATTACTATTGGAAACAAGGAGATGGCACTCCGGTAGAGGTCACAGGGAGTGGATGATGAAGGATGATGGTTAAAGGGATGGATAAGAGAAACAAGGACGGATGAAGGGTGACAACGAAGGTCAGAAACAAAGACAGGGTGAGAGAAATAAAAGTGAAAGGTGTAGGTTAGGCTGAGAATGAAAGGAGGGTGGATTGTCTGTCATCAATGAGGGTAAGGATGATGGTCATCATCAGGGATGAGGGTGAAGGCTGAGGCCGAGTCGGGGGAAAGTAAGAAGTATTGAATTAAAGGTAATGGATGTGAGGTGTAAGGCTCAGGGAGCCAGGCGTGGTTGGCGAAAAGTGAGGGGCACAGGACAAGAGGCGAAAGTAATTGAATGGCCTGAAGATGCGATTGCATGAAGTTACGGTATCTGCTGGAGGACAGGAAGGGTATTCCTGTATTCCTGATCTATACAGATGGAGGCAGGATAGTAAGGCAGACAGCACCTCACCACCTAATACCCCCACCGGCGTATTAGCCGGCAGGAGAACAGTAATGAGGGAACACCATGCAATCAAGAAAGAACTTTATAACAGAGTGCTCTAAGCAAAGTACGATTATGGCTTTGAAAAGAGTAAGAATTAAGTCTAGTTTTGTAATTACATTTGTAGCTATGCAGTTTATATTGCTGGGGTGTGCTGTTATTGCTCAAACATACGGAGAGGATGAAGGAAGAAAGACTGACAGAGAGAATGTCAGAGACAGTGAGAACAAGAGGATGGGGGATGATTAGAGGTATCGGGGCCTGAATATTCAGGAGGTTGAGAAGTGAATCTTAGATCGAATGACTTATAGTGCATCGGGGTGACATGCTGTCACTGGACTTAATCATGGCATATGAAGCTACCAAGGTAATCTTCAAAGTAGTCTGTAGAACCTGACTACAGATTGTAGGCTCTGGTTTAGATGTAACATGCAATACAGCTAGAGAGAGAATGTATTGAAATGAGGCCATTGTTCGTTTCTTCTTAGCACTACTTCATCCTCGCTATTATAAGGAAAATCATTTTGGTATGAACAAATTCTAGCAATGGAACTTTGCGGTGTGTTTGCTTTAGCATATGCAACCTAGCATTACTTTGCCTATTTTGAGGTATTACAGATTATCGCTCAACGGCCTATCTATTCATCTGCTTCTAATAACGACTCTATAAACATCTTACATTGCTGTTTGACATTTTTACTCCACAAAACATTACATTGCATTGGCTACTTTGATGTCCATATGCAATGCTTCTGACCACTGACATCCGCTTGGTTAGGTCTTTTATGATCATCAGAAGTGTTTCCTTTGTTTGAGGTTTATTTCCTAAGTTCGTATCGTTGGCAAATTTCGGAATTCTTTCAGTGAATTCTCCACATCACTGATATGGATATTAACCAGAGGTTCAGGTGAGCTTGTATCGATCACCTCGCCAGGATGTTCTAGAGGCCATGGCGTACATTAGATCGGAACGAAACGAGAGAACTTGACAGAGGTGTGATGATGAAGGGTTAGCAGGAGAAAAGATGATGAGAGTGAATGGACAGCGACAGGGAAGAGAAAGGTTGGTACTTATCAAATCGAGGAAGACATAGAGAATGAAAGATTATCGAAGGGGAAAAGGTAGGAGTGAAAGGGTCAGAAAAGAGAGAAGGATAGGAATCTAGGGTCAAGGAAACAGGTGGGAGCGAGCGAGCATGGAGGATCAACAGATGAAGCAATGACGAGTCATGGAGAAGGGAAGAGGTAAGGATGAACAACTTGAGGGAAAGGTCCAAGGGTAAGCATGAATCTCCCGCTGAAGAAGAGGGGATTTAGGGAGAGGAGTCGGCTGAAGACGGAGGGGAAGAAAGAGAAAGGTCAGAAGGAGGGAGATGTGCTAGGATGTAGGATCAGTAGGTGGAGGGGAGATTGAGAGGATAGGATGAAAGATCAGTAGGTGGGGAGGGAGCTAGGATGAAGAAGGGTGGGCGAAGAGCGTCAGGGGCTAGAAGGCCGGCGGGGCTGAGTGAAGCGACAGGAAGCCTACTTGTGTCATGCTTGAGGCGCTTAACGTCCAGACTCGAAAATGTTAAGAATTTCAATTTCGCATGATGCATGCTGATGCATCCCAGGAGGGCGGGTGCTTGGGGGTCGGGGCACGGGTCGAGGATACATGGCCTGCAGCATGGTGGTAGGAACCAGGGGAAGAGGAGGAGGAGGAGGAGGAGGAGGAGGAGCAGGAGAGGATTTACTTGGAGGCTGACTTGGGTGGAGAAGAGGAGAGGAACGCAGCGAGAGGAAGCGAGGAACGAAGTGAACGAAAGAACGTATCAAAAGACTACAAGGAAAGGACGGATGGAACGTGTCGGGATGAGACGCGGAACAAGATAATGAAAGATATGTGTCAGGCGGAGGAGAGAAGGAACGTGCAATGAGGCAAGAAGAGATACGAGGAAAGGGAACATGTAAAGTGGACACCTGGCGAGAAGAAAAGGAAAAGAGTGTGCCAAAGGAAGACACGGAGGGAAAGGGAGAGAAGAACATGACTGAGAGAAGCTTGAAGGGAGGCAATGGAAGGAAAGTGCTAAGGGAAGAGAGAGAGAGAGAGAGAGAGAGAGAGAGAGAGAAAGAGAGATGTTTGTGTGTGTGTGTGTGTGTGTGTGTGTGTTCGTGTGCGTGTGCGTGTGTGTTGTGTACATGATGAAGACGGACAACAAACGGTCCGTTGGCCCCAGTCTAGGTTATCTGTTGTGAACTAAGACTAATATGTTCCTATACTGAATGGGTGAGGTTAGGATATAGCAGTATGAGGGTTTTCTCCCAACCTTCCACTCCTTCGGGCAACGGTATCAGGAAGGAAAAAGGAATGAAAGGCAAACCGTGATTTAGTGAAGTAAACCTACATGGGACTCGACAGGATAAAACGAAAGGGGTATCCTACTTTAAATCTTGGTATATTATCCCACCCACTGATATACTTCAACAGATTCTTGAGGTCTGGATTGTGTAAAAGAAACTAATGTGTATAGACATCTTTTTTTCTGCGTTCAATCAGTAGAAACCTAGACCGACTGAAAATTTTTCTAAGCGGATCTTTACAGTCTTTACATTCAAAATGTTTGAGGATAACTTACCCCAGTGTTCAACGCATCTATTTTCAAAGAGACTTTTGCCTAGGTCAGTATTTCATCTTTTAGCTTTAAGGGTTATTTCAGTTTTCCGATCAACTGTATTCTCTTGCATTTCAAATACATCTTTGTGATAAATTTCGTCGGATTCATTCAAAAATGTTGAAAACTTGTATTACGTCAGCACGAAGTCTACGATTCTTAAGAGAAAAGACATCTAATCATCACAGCTTCATTTCATGCTCCAGGTTTCTCAGAGATGATATCAGTTGTGTCGTCCATCATCGTACTTATTTCAGCTTTATCTTGATTTATCTCGTAGATTAGGTACCAGAACTGGACTGCATATTCTAGATGTGGTCTTACTAGAACAATGAAAAGGGTCAGGATTGTTTCTGATGTTGTGTAGTTGATATTAGTAGCTGTGAAACCTAGCTATAGATTTCCTTCTTTACTTGATATTAGGCAGTGTTTAGTAAACGTCAGATTGTCAGATTGTCCACGATCCACCTCTTCATTTACTTTAGTTAACGGGTTTCCAGTCATCTGATGGTCGTGTTCCGTAACTTGCTCTCCAGAGTACGCAATGTTACACTCTCTCCATGAAATTTCACTTATTTGCCTGACCACTCCGTTAGTCTGCTAAGATCTCTTTGAACTATTTCACGGTTCAACCCATTTGCAACTCTATTTTCTGGGCTTGTGTCATCCGCATATTTGGAGATGTTAGATATGAGGCCCAATTCTTCATTAATGTATACGTGTACTGTTAAAAAACAGGTCCAAGTTATGGCCCCTATGGTACACCAATCGTCGTGTTCAGTCAGTGTGAGGCTTCGGAATTTAAAACATGTTGCTTTCTGTTTGTGGTGGGCCAGTCACCAATCCATGCACATAGTATGACCCCTATTCCATGTGATTCTACTCTATACAACAATTTATTGTGTAGGACTTTATCGAAGCTTTTTGAAAGTGAGGTATTTCACATCAGAGGCTACTCTTGAGTCCTTATGTTTAAACATAATATTTAAAAATTCTAAAAAATTTGTTTGATACGATCTTTTTGTTGCGATAAAGGCCATATTGGTTGTCTGAAGTCATTACGTGATCTTCAGGATATTTCACAATTTTGTCTCATCACTTTTTCAAAGACTAAGTAGGCTGTAAGTTAAGGTAATTCAGGTACTCTACCTGTGTCTTTCTACTCCTACCATATCAGTCAAGGAATTTCTGAACTCTTCCACTATCAGACACAGCCTCTTTAGGACACAGTGATCCGTTCATGTTTGAATTTATTTGTACTCGTTATGGGAAGTATCATTTGTCGTCTGACCTCCTTCATAAATCTTACTGCTAGGTCATCAGGGCTGGAGAATTTATTTGGGTTTAATTAATGTAAGTGTTTCACTACTTCATAACTCTCAGTTTCTGTTGCCTTTAGTTACTAGTCATCAGACCCTCAAAAAATGTTCACGATTGAGATATATGCACGATTCTTCTTCCGCTGCATGTACAGAGTTGAAGGATTTATTCAGAGTGAAGGCCATTTCCATGCCGTCATCAGTTACTTTGCCAGTTCAGTTATTAGTGGTCCTACTGAATCTCTTCCGTGCTTTCTTTGTCTGACATATTTGAAAAATTCCTTGAGGTTGTTCTTGACATTCAAGGATATTCGTTTTTCGTGCTTGCGTTTACTTTTGGTTTATGACCATTTAAGATTCCTATTGTATTTTCCACGTTCTTTACTATATGTTTTTCATTAACTTGATTTTTTCTTTTTTTTTTCTTACTTTTCGCAAATTACTTCTGTTTGCTTCTCATTGAGGACCCTCGCACTCTCAATATGAAGAGATATACTCTTACATATACTCCACGTCTCTTCCATCGTAACGATATCAAGTTGTTTTATTCAGTTGGCATTACTAATTCCATGTCTAAATTTCTCAAGTATGCTCGCCTGTGATCCAGGATCAAGAGTTTGTTGTTATCAAATTCTTTATTTATCTCTTGTGTACGGTCACTGATTACCAAGGTCTCGCCTGTCTCTCTGGAGTTTATAAAGTCTTTGTCGCTAATGAGTGCAAGAACCTAAATATTTTGGCCTCTAGTCAGCTCACTAACCAATTGGTCAACAAAAGTATCTTCAATCAGTTAGTCTTTTTCCTTCTAGATTACCTATCAACATTTTCCATCTTATACTTGGACCGTTAAGGTCCCCTAATATGATAACTTCATAGTGTTTGCAATAGATTTTATTCGTCGTACAGCATTCTGCTATCTTGCTTTTGTTTAGATCTGTATATGATGCCAAAACGCTGATTACCTGTAATTTTGTCGGCGATAACAATGCAAAGGGTAAATAAGTATCGGCATCTAGCGTGCTTACTTTACCTGTAGCCAGGTTATTTTCATCATGAATTAAAACACTACCGCCTGCACTTGTGCAAACGACCTTTTGAGAACAGTTTGTATCCAGATAATGTTAATTCGGCGAGTAAATGTTTGTTCTGAGAGTTTAACCTCGTTTCTAAAACTGCGATGATATTCGGTCTCTTCCTGATAGCATACGGTACCAGCTTACTTCGTTTTGAAATAATGCCCATAGCATTTGTGTACATTTAGCTAATTTTGCTATGCGATTTATGGTATGTGTGCTTGAGAGTTTGTTAGCATGTGTGTGTGTGTGTGTGTGTGTGTGTGTGTGTGTGCAGCGATGGGAAAGGGAAGTCTGTCTTATGACCTCGATTTCACCAGTCTCACCCTGTTCCCTCTCTGCTTCGTCCCCTGCCTCTACCTGGGAAGTGGCCTCAAGCTGTCCTATTTTGCCTATTCCTTGTTTAAGGATAAATAGATAGATGGAGAGAGAGAGAGAGAGAGAGAGAGAGAGAGAGAGAGAGAGAGAGAGAGAGAGAGAGAGAGAGAGA
>JAYMFT010154479.1:0-12554 GCA_038088735.1 Panulirus argus
GACACACTCACTCAGCTGCTCCCAAAACACTTCCCTCTCAAGATCTTTCTTCTCATGACCAGGTGCATAAGCACTAACGATCACTTATCTCTCACCATTCACTTTCAGTTTTACCCACATGAATCTAGAATTTACTTCCCTCCACTCTATCACACACTCCCACATTTCCTGCTTCAGGAGCAATGCTACTGCTTCCTTAGCTCTTGTCCTCTCACTAACCCCTGATTTCACTAGCAAAAAGTTTCCAAACCATTTTTCCCTTTTTTCCTTGAACATCGTTTCACTCAGAGCAAGAACATCTAGGTTTCTTTCCTCAAACATATTACCTATCTCTCCTTTCTTCTTATCTTGGTTGCATCCGCACACATCCATACTCTCCAATCTCCCCGCCTGACTCCTTCTTCTGTTTCTTCTTTTAGAAACTGAAATACAAGAAGGGAAGGGTATCCAGTCTCCCGCTCCCGCCCTTTCTAGTCGCGTTCTACGACACGCAGGGAATACGTAGGAAGTATTTTTTCTCCCGTATATACAGCTTTAATAGGATGGCCTTGATTAAGTCCTCAGCTTACCGTACCTGAAGCCACCGTGATTATAGCTGCTCGAAACTGGGATTAAAAGAATTATCATCATTTGCTTTGCCATGCAATAAACGGTAGGAAATGGTAGATTTCAAACACAGCGGATTTAGAGTAAAACATTTTTGCCGAATCTCGACTCAGGACTGCTTCTGGGGTGCCCGGATCCATCTCACATCCTCTATGTCAGTGAGCTGCAGACATTAGCCGCCCAGGGATGTACTACCGTCTTGAGCCTTCTTCCATGTCAGGATTGATGGACTTTTTTGTCTGATTAAAACTGAATTAACTTGGTAGACTTGGTAACCTTTCCTAACCTCCTCACGCATACTATTTTTTTTTTCTTCACATTTTTTGTCGCCCGCTTTTTTTCAATCTTTCGCCCTCCCTCTTTTACATTCAAGGCCTAGCTCCCATGATGTCGCGTCAGTGAATAAAGCCTGTGTCATAATGAGTAAAGAATAAGAGAACTCTACAGAGGTAATGTATGTTGGATTTTTACGCGTAGTGAGAGAGGCTCCCAGATTTCTGCACTACATAAGAATATTTCTATTATTCATTATCCATTTCGCAATGTCGTTTCAGTTTGTACTACACAGATGAAAACCTTCGAGATGATATTTCAAAATGAGCGATATCATTGGAGAATTCTTTCAGAGTGCTGATTATGAGATAAAAACGTCATATAATCTCCATCCTGAAAAGTGTCGTATAGAAAGCAAGATGATGTGATAAAATGCGGAATAGGAAGGACATAAAATTGTCCTACAATAATAGTAAAATAGTTTTATCTATCGTACCTGCGTGGGGAGGTTCTCGTCTATAAGATTACAACCCCCCCCACTCCCCTTCCCCAATACCAGTAGCTTTCAAGTTTCACCTCAGAATATACTACACCTGGCGATGCAACAAACCCTTTATGTATGGGTTATATCCACTATACCAGCCCCTTAACTCTGGCCAATGTTCTCCCTGAAGCTCTGTGCGCTGACTACATTACGGTAATAAAGCTGTATTGTTGCTGTAAATTAACATATATAGTCTATAACGTAGAATGATGGTATATAACGTCTTTTTTGTTGCTCAGGAGGAGAGTGAGCATATCTTCCGAAGCAATCCACTACAAATACTGGTCTGAACTGGTCCTACACTTAGGTGAATTGATAGGGGCAAGAAGGTATCCTGCAGCTCACGTGATGAGCAAACATAATATTACTCTTAATGAACCGGACAATAGTCTAACAGGTTGAGGACACATCGCAGCGTTGTAAAGTCCATTACTGGTGATGTGCGTCCTCTCACGACTGTAATGTCCCAGTGTGATGGAAGTTTTAGGGGATGGTTGAGACTTACCACAAAGTGCCAGTCTGTGAGAGTATCAGACATTAAGAAAACACTGTTAGACACTGAAGGTATATAGAGGTAGTTTTGCCGGACGCTCAGGCTCTTGCAGGACCCTAATAGCTGAAAGTAAAGGAGATAAAGAAGCAGTTAAACATTAGTAGTAATGTGAAGCGATTTGTGGCAAAGATTGTAGTCATATGCTAACTGTAAATGTTGAAGGAGTTTTTCTGTATGAATGAGATTTCATTTTGCATTACTTTGATCATACCAGAGTAAGATATATGATACATCCTTCTTTCTTCCACAATAACATATGGACGTACCCCTTTAGAGGTGATATAACAGCGTCATTACTTCCGCCACCAGCGATGGTCCTATTACCACAACATAGGGCAGCCTATCAAGATTCCAAAAGACCTCCATTACTTTACCAAATTACTGACACCATATCTTCCCATAGCACTGCTAATACTACCGACTCTACCGTTACCTGCAAGTCTATTTCCACTTTTCCCTCGTCCTCCGCCAGACCTTCCCCACCGTAGCTTCCAATGCCTAGCTCTCCTCCTATTTCCGATCATTTTCCATCACGTTATCCCACTTCTGATCCTGCGTCCTCACCTCTTCACCGACATCTCCCTCTTTGTCTCTCTACCGCCTCCTCCTTCTCGTCACTCCTTATTCCGCTTTAATTTTATTCCTACTTATACACATCCTTCATCTCCTTCCACCCGTCTTCCTCCTTCACTCTCCAACAGTCCTCTTGCATCTAGTCTAGCCATCTTTACCCTCCAAATCAGCCTATACCCCGTACTCCCCTCGAGCTATTTTCATCTTCCATACACCAGCATCCTACCTGCCCTCCAACAGCTGCCTTCACCCTCCGCTTCCCAGCATCCTTCCTGCCTCTCCCTCACCCATCCGCACCCTCCCCACCCCAGCATCCCTCCTGCCTCGTCCTCGGTCATTATCACCCTCTACACCCAGCAGCATCTCTGCTGACTCTCCCCGCCATCTTCATCCTCTACACCCCAGCATCCTTTCTTTTTTCTTCCAGTCACCGTCACTCTCCACACCCTAGCATCCTCCTCCCCCCTGGCAGTGACCGCACCAGCCCTACTGTCCCAGGAACATTAACATGACAAGAGGAGAGGTGTCGCGGCCGATCACCCCGTCTCGTACCTGTTGTCAGCCTACTGTCTGGGAGCGGCCCCGGGCGGGACACGCCACTCTGCCACCCCGGTATTACCGTACATGTTCTTGAACCAGTGTGTGTGTGTGTGTGTGTGTGTGTGTGTGTGTGTGTGTGCGTGCACGTAGTGCCTGAGAGTTCACAGAGGGATTTGTTGCATTTTAGTGACCGCACTTTACTACTTTACCAACTGAGTCAGTAACGCAGAAAAACAAATATGAAGGGTCTGATTCCTTTGTCCATCCAATGTACGTCAAGTGGAAGAAAGATATCGGTCATTCTGTTCCATCTGTAGATCGGAAAAGGGCATAAACATTCGTCATTCTCCCCCTCACCCTCCCCCATCCATACTGAACTGCCTTATATTTAACCTTTTCTTTCCGTCATCAAAGTATATGTCTATTCTTCTCCAACCCGAACTTTCAGTGACACTTTGTGTTAGCTAAGAGGCCCCCAAACTCCTGCCTTAACGGGGCGAAAACATATATCACTGTTGCAGAGCTTGTTACCAGCAGCGAGGATGATCTTCGTGTTTCTTACACTCTGCTGAGACAAAGGTCATCAGATTGATAATCAAAGACGGTCTGTTTGCATCTGACTCATGTAAGGTGTATAGGGTATTTTGTGTGTATAATGCGCTGCCGCGACATGAAGGCTTAAGGAAGGTTTAGGCAGGACTCATCACTTCTTGCTTACAATCGTGAGGAGATTCTGAAAAGTATATTGCGTATCAGATAAACACTTCACCAAAAAAATTGATGCACGTGGGCGTAGAGAAACTCTCTCTCTCTCTCTCTCTCTCCTGCTGGGTCATATATCACAGCTTCCCCCCCGTCTCCTGCCAACATCCTCCTCGCCGATTCCCTAATATTGTGTTTACCTCCCCCCAACCACTCCCACACCCCCTGAATGGCGCCCTACTCACCCGACACCGCACGTCCCCCTGCCTGCCCGACAGGAGACTGAAGGACCGTCCCCTGCTCAATGGGAGGCTGAAAGGCTGTGAATAATTGTGAATAATCAGCGATAATGAGAGTGTGAGGTGTGATGGTTCGTCCCACCTCGCGCCCACGCACGCCAGGCTGGCTTTGTTGATGCCCGTTCTCTGCTCTCCTTCTTCGTCCTTCCCCAGCAACGAGAGGGAAATAATCACAAACTCATCTTGCTCCCATCCATTGCTCCTGTTACTATTTCTTAATCTATTGGGTAGTTGAATTACGGTTTAAAGAATACTTGTTTGTTACGCAGGACTCTGGAACAGCTGTGTTCCCTTAGCAAGCAACCCTCCTGGGGCCGCCTCCAGCCAGACAGGTACGGTACGGGTGATTGGCATGTTCTGATTTCCCCGGCTGTGCTGAGGCTGGCGCAGACCGGCTACGGGGCTAATGTATGCCGAGGATAATGACGAATTCGCAATGGTAGTGATTTTCACGACAAAGCCCTTGGATCACACCAGTCTCCCCAGCCTCCTGTGCCTTCCTCTCCTCCCCACCCTACCCTTGCCTACTTTTCCTCTTCCCTCTCGTCCATTTTCTATCACCCATCATTCAATCCACCTCTAGAGGATTATAGTCATAGCCGACTGGCTAGACTACGTGTAGCCTGTTATATCTTAAGACCGTCAGCAGGTAAATACCAACCTTACTTTCGCACAATATGACCAATGTATACTGGAATCAAAGTGACCAACTTCCTATTTGTAATTTTCTATTTGTACGGTACAGTGAAAGAATTCTACAGTCGTGGGGCCCAATCTCTTGAACTTTCTCCCCTATCATAAAAACTTTATATTGTGTTTATTCACAATTTCATCATAGGTTATTCTGTTTATACACTACCCTGATATAAAAGTAGTTTCTTACATCATATCTGATACGTTTCTTGCTTAATGTCTTGTGGTGACCTCAGGTTACTGTCTAGCCACATTCCTAGAACTGTTTACATATGGCATCATGAAACTGGCATCATGAAACTGATTTAAAAACTTGAAGGTAGTGATCAAATCATCCATAACTCTTCCTTTCTCCATGGTAGGCATATATATCTGTTCTCTAACCTCTCATTGCAACTTTGGTCTCATATTTCAGAAACCATCTTTGTTGCTGTCATATTGACTTTCTTCATTTATTCTTTGTGCCTTTGAAGTGCGTTGAACAAACTTGGGAAGCACTATCAGTGGGTCTTATGCGAATTATATATAGCTTATTGAGCATCTTAAGACTTGATTTGTCTGGTTTCACTCGTAGTAATGGATACAAACTCGTGGGAAAACGTTTAACCTCGAATGAGGCGAAGTACTTTTTTTTTCTTAACAGGATTGTTAATATATGGGATAATTTACCAGCTAGGGAATTTGAGAGCAGTATTGCAGATACATTTAAGAATAGATTTGATAAATATTTCATCTCCAAGTCCACGACTAGTCATATGAACGTATTTCAGGTTTTTCTCTTTGAATTGTCTGAATTTCTCTTACTCGTATCATACTAATGTATGAGTTTCTCCTCTATACCGCTATCATCAAACTACCTCAAAGGAACCCAGTGGTCTGTTGCTGTTTGAATTTTTTTGTGTTCCTTTGTGTCTTCGTCCATGAACTTGCTCATGACGTGATTCTCCCGCAACATATTGGGTACAGTGTCAAACCCCAAGCCCCTTTCAGACATACGTTCCTGTAGCTTGTTTCCTGCCAGATCACATTTACGTTGAAAACATTTTTTTTCTTTTTGCCATGTCCCATCCTCATGGCTTTGCATATACTTGAGTTGAATATCGTCAGCTATGAATCAGACCAGATTAGTCACACTATATGTCTGATAAACAGAGAAGCATATGAATACATAAATACATATGCACATGAGTACAGACACTTACACACATGCATATTCACACGCTAATAAGCAAGTAAACAGCTCAATTTCCTCTTAGGTAAGATATGTGGTATGTCAACTACTATATTACTGTAACTATGCACTACTTAATGTTCAACAAAATATCACTAAATGCATAAAATATAAATCATAATTTTTGCTCGGAAGACTTCCTGTATATCTGCCACGCTATGTAGAAATACCTTACTCATGTGCTTGTCCAAAGCGTGAAATATCCAGCTCTTTTATGATTAGTTGAATAGTTACTATTATGAGCTCCCAGTTCTGTAATATCTATAATACTTTAACTGCATTTTCAGCCGAGTGGCTGCCTAATTCCATAAACCTTTCTTTATCTATTAATTTTTATCATTATTTTTACATGTACACATCCAGTCGAATGCAGACATATACAAACACGCTACCTCTCTCGCCCCCCCCACCCTCTCTCTCTCTCTCCTCACAGATACATTCACACACATAGAGACACACATGCACTTATATGCATATACAAACATATATAAAGATTCTAAATTCATTTTAAAACTGATTTCTAAACAGCAGGTAGAGACACAGCCTTAATTTTTGGCCAGTGTAACCATTAGGAAGAGCCAACTGCATCAGCTTGACCGTCACACTTATCCTATACGAGGACTGACACTAGCACTGCCCCACGCCAGGTCTAGGGACTCGAACCCATGCCTAAGTGAACGCAGAGGTTCGCTCCATAGTCCACACCCTTCCCGCCTCATACAGCAATCTTTAACGCACCAGTTGGCCCGTTACCACGTCACAGACGTAGCCTAATTGCTGTTTAGTGCCGCCATGTGTGCTGGTGATGCGCCCTTAATGTTATGTGAATAATTGTGTAGCAACACACTGAACATGATATCAACACTGGACTTAATACGAGTATTCCACGAAGCAAAGCCTGAACGTTACTAATAGACACGAGATGTGTTAGAAACTTGACCTAACGGAAACACCTGACCATGTATGATAAACACTCGATGTAACAAAATCATGACGGAAACGAAGCACTTGAGAGCAGACATATGATGTTATAGAAAGTCGACAGATTTAAAACACCTTAGAAACAGACTTGATCAGATAAAAGATTTACTTAACAAACACTTGACTTTTCACAAGAATTCTTTAAAAACGAAAAATTGGCGTATTATAAACATTTCATTCAGCAAGGACTTGCGATCAAGCGGGAATATACGATATGAAACAAACGTTAACGGCGATGCAAACATTTCACGTGGAGATAAATGATAAAAGATGAAGGATAAAGCAGCAAAGAAGCAAAGATGAATAAGCCATAAACACTCGCTCGATGTTTCAGGTAACAACACTCTTTGCCATCAGGATGTGAAGTGTTGCAGGACAGTATAAGTACGTCTCACCGGAACCTCTTCTTGTGGCGAGTCAACTTGAACTCCATCATTGTTAATAGCCTACCACATCTCTCTGCATTACATACTAATCTTGACTGTAGTTTCCTTCGTGCGGTCACTAGTATTTCTTAGCTCTGTACATATTTACTGTTGGTATGCTTACTTCATCAGAGTCATTTTATCCTTAGAGTAGTTCTCACATTTTACTTATATCTGGCCTCACTACACTGCAATCGCTTCATTACTCCTTGAAAACGTACTACTTAACCCTATTGTTTTACTGCAAGAAAAAAAGTCTCTTGTCAGTGAACAGCGCTCTCATCATTACTCCCGTTCTTATTCATTTTTCTTATACTTATAACTTATATTCTTTTACTAATGTTCAGTATCTAACGTGAGTCTAAGATCAGATAAATATTAGCTTTGGATACTCTCTTATTCTTTATTTCTTTTATGGAAAAAGAACCAGTTGGTTACATGGTGTAGTAGCGAGATATCATGTGAAATTTCAGGGCATAATTCGTACACAGAAGTCAACCCTTGCTAGAGTGTAGTTGTCTGGCTGGTGGCAGCACTGTGAGGTTGGTTGGCTGGTTGGTGGCAATCGTGTGTGGCTGCTCGCTGGTGGCAGGAGTTTTTGGTTGGTTAGCTGATGGAAGCAATGTGCTATTGTGTGGCTAGTGGCATCAATGTGTGGTTGGTTGGATGGTTGCTTGATTGGTGGCAGCAGTGTGTGGTTGGTTGTTTGGGTGGTAGCAGAAGGTTGTGGTTGGCTGCCTAGTGGCAGTAGTTTGTGGTTGGTTGGTTGTCAGCAGTGAATAGTTGGTTGGTAGGCAACAGTTAATAGTTGGTTGGCTGGTGGCAGCATTGAGTGGTTGGTTGGTTGGATGTTTAGTGGCAGCAGTGTGTGATTGTCTGTTTGGTGGTAGCATTGAGTTGTTGGTTGGTTGATTCATAGCAGCACTTTGTGGTTGGTTGGGGGTTAGTGGCAGCAATGTACTGTTATCTGGCTGGTGGCAACAATATGTGAATGATTGGTTGGTTGCTTGGTAGATGGCAGAAGTTTGTGACTGGTTGGCTGGCTGGTGGCAGCAGTATGTGGTTAGCTGACTGGTTGCAGCTGTGTGTGGTTGTTTGGCCTGTGGTGGCACTGAGCGGTTGGCTGGATGGTTGTTGGCAGTAGTTTGTGGTTAGTTTGTTGGTTGCTAGAAGCAGTGTGTGGTTGTCTGGCTGGCGAAAGCAGTGTGTTTGGTTAGTTGGCTGGTGACAGCAGGGTGTAGTTGACTGGTTGGTGACATCATTGTGCGGCTCTATGGCTGATGACAACATATGTGGTTGGCTGGCTGGTGGCAGCAGTGTGTGGTCGTCTGGTTTAAAACAACTGTGTGTGGTTGTTTGACTGTTAGCAATAGTGGTTGGTTGGTTGGTTGGTGGCGGCAGTGTGTGGCTGGTTGGCTGGTGGCATCACTGTGCTGTTATTTGGCTAGTGGCAGCTGTGTGTGATTGTCTCTTTGGTAGCAGCAATCTGTGGTTGACTGGCAGGTGGCAACAGGGTGTTGTTATTTGGCTGGTAGCAGCAGTGCATGATTAGTCTGTTAGTGGTAGCAGTGTGTGGTTGTTTGCCTGTTGACAGCAGAGTGTGGTTGAATGGTTGGCTGGTTGGTTGCCTGGTGGTAGCAGTGTGCGGCTGGCTGGCTGGTGGCAGTGCTCTGTAGTTCTTTTGCTGGT
Source organism: Panulirus argus (assembly GCA_038088735.1). NCBI lineage: Eukaryota > Metazoa > Arthropoda > Malacostraca > Decapoda > Palinuridae > Panulirus > Panulirus argus. The sequence goes on from JAYMFT010154479.1 coordinate 9,110, forward strand.
GGCAGTAATGAGTGGTTTGTTTGTTTGCTGAAGGCATCAGCGTGTGGTTGGCTGGTTGGTTGATGGCAGTAGCAAGTGGTTGGTTCGTTGGTTTGTGGCAGCAGTGTATGGTTGGTTGGATGGTGGCACCATTGAGTGGTTCGTTGGTTTGTTGGTTAGTGGCAACAGTGTGTAGTTGTCCGGTTGGTGGCAGTAGTATAAGGTTTATTGATTCGCTGGTGGAAGCAGAGAGTGGTTTTTAGGCTGGTGGCAGCAGCGTATCGGTGGTTGGTTAGTTGGTGGCAGCAGTGTGTGGTTGTTTGGTTGGTCAGTGGCAGTAGTGTGTGGTTGGCTGGCTGGTGCCAGCAGTGTATGGTTGTCTAGCTGTTGGCACCAGCGTATAGTTGGTTGGTGGTTTGGTTAGTGGCAAAGGTGTGTGGTTGGCTTGCTGGTGGCAGTAGCGCCTTATTGGCTGGATGGTGGCAGCAGTCCATGGTTAGCTGGCTGGTGGCAATAGTGTCTGGTTGGCTAGCTAGTGGCAGCACTGTGTGGTTGGCTGGCTAGCCTCACCTCTACGCTGTGTAACTATCTGACTGGTTACAAAAGTGTGTGGTTAGCTGCCCTCATAACTAATTATGCAGTTATGAGTTGCCATAAATAAAGGAGCACTCTTGTCTTGGATATCTAATTCTTTTTTTAAGCCACGTTATTCCATCCTCTCTCGCAAAGTAAACTCCAACTTATGGCTTATCTGCTTAACTGTCTACTTGCCCCTACGTTAGATATTAACGTCTCTATATATCTTCTTTCTTTTACAGAAATATAATCATTCTCCACAAAATATTTTCTATTCCTCCATCCTCTACCACAGATCCGTTCTTACTGGTCTATTAGTTACTCTCATTTTCCTTCATTTCAACATGTCGGATAGCGCTGAGGACTACGTCAGTTCAAGCTCCTTGCACCAGAGGAAGCTGCCAGTTGTCGATTTTCGTTCCCTCACTTTTCAGACTCTTAACCTTTGAGAGAGGTCCTAATCTTTTTACCTTAAACTGTATGAGAAAATCAGTAGTTTATCCACCGTCCTCAAGAACCATGGCTATAAGAACAGAAGGTATTTCTGAAAAGTTATCTCATTTTTTCCTACTGAATCATTTTATCTCTTTTTTTCGCTGGTGTAGAAATATCTGCATGAGTTATGTTCTTTCAGAGCTGCTGATATTCAGGCACAAGATCTCATTTTTTATGGGATATTATTTCTTTATCTGAAAAGTCAATATCAGCTTATTGACCAGTTTAATCAACAACCTCTGTCGGTGAAGGAAGCGCCCAGTCTTGTGATTTCATGTGTTACAGGTCGTCAGCTGGACTCTCTCAAGGATCCAATTACTGGTGTGCATCAGAGCAGAAAGATATCTGCTTCCCACGCAGTCCATTATAACAGGGATATTATATCTTTGGTGTTATCAAACATGGCATTCTCATCTCAATATATATTCCGTAGGAATATTTGTTTCGTTTCCACCACCTAACACTTTGTGTGAGTGCGTGTTATGGTATCAGGATGGTGTGTTGGGGGGAATTTTAAAGCTCCTTACTGGCCTTACCTGGGGTTCTGCTTTCGCTTGAGGTATCATTAATAAGTCGCTGAGACTATTAAAGCAAGATGATCCTCTCAGTGGTGCAGACTCTTCTTGCTTTTGCTGGATGGACAACATCCAGGGAAAGCAGAGAGTTTATACCTCTTTTGCATTGGAGAGATTCTTGCCATCAGCGAACTAAATCTCTGTTGTACAAGTTACGTTTTTCTGGTACGAAGGGATGTGCCCTCACCAGGGACATTCCTTGCTCCCTCCCCTCTTACTTGTGATATGCACGTGCAATAATGAACCATAATGGCATTCTCCACCAGTTTAGATGGCAGTAAGAGGAGGAAATGTTACGCTTGGGAATTAGCACAAAAGATGGGATGTAATATATTGGTTTAATTAGAACATATTTCTTAATTTCTAATTCCTTATCCGTTAACTAATTTGCAATTCCATTCCTTCTTGTGCATTTTAGTGCCAATAAAAGAGATACACGGACTATTCCTGGTTTAAATGTTTATGCCAAGACTTGGATGTTTTAGATTCAGTTTTATTTAACTGAGTGAAAGGTACCTCGCTAGAAGCAGGACCATTTGGGGGAGATTTAGATAAGTTTACCCCAGATACGCCAGGTTCTTCATGATGAATACAGGTGTTACGTATACTTTTCTTACATTCTTCAACGATCTTCCTCTGCGAATCCATGTGTACTCACTCTTCTTCCAGCTACACAGGGGACAACAGTCACTGGAAAATTACACGAGACTTTTGATAATCTAAGTATCTCATTTCCGGACACCTAGCTGAAACGAACACGTAACAGTCCCCATCAACCACCATGACTGTTACACAAAGACTGGTTTCATTTGTTCCATATCAAATCAATGTACGTCACAGACTCATCTCTTAAAGAGGTTCTCTGAATTGTTTACTTGATATATAAAGACTCACACCAAACGTTTATTAACTGAACCTTCTCTGAATTCCTCAAATTCTTTGTAAAAAGCAAATTACGAAAAATGATATAACAGTTATATCATAACATGGCTCGTTTACTGCAACTTTGTACGGAAGAGAAAATTTTTTAAAGGAAGGTGTTATCCCACGACCTTTCTTACTAGCTTATCCATATGGTTACAACTGATCATAACGTCTTACTTTTGTTTTATCCCATTAAATGACAGCGATAGGAAAAAGAAAACAGAATTATTGCACTAGATTTATATGATATGTATATGTATATATTATATGGTAGGCAATGTAGCAGCTGAGGATGTAACAGAGGGACATGGGGAACCCAGTGCCGTCATGAAAACAGTGAATAGCTTCTAAAGTTGTGTGCTAAAACGGACTGATGACCGGGGAAACCTGGTTTAAAAAGAGAAGTATATTGAGGTACACGTGGGTGACGGGAGTAGATGGTAAGCGGGCATATTGGATTATGTATTCATTAATAGGCGTGCAAAAGAGAGGCATTTGATATCAATGTGCTGAGAGGGGCAGCTGGTGGGATGTCTGGTGACAATTAGGTGGATGAGGTTTGTAGAGGCTTTCAGAGCAAAGAAAATGATATGAATGGGAAGAAGGTGGTGAAGGTTAGTGAGCTTCAAAAGACACTTGTGTGAAGTGACACAAGGAGAGGTTGAAATGTACATGCAATGGCGAAGATGAGAGTGATTCAATCAAAGTGAGTGTATGAGGAATGGGAAGTGTTTAAAGAAGTACTGCTTTACAAGTGCGAGAGAAGTGTGTTATATGCGTATGGTGAGAGCTAGTTACATTACAAAGGGCAATGAGTTGGGGATATATATATATATATATATATATATATATATATATATATATATATATATATATATATATATATATTTTTTTTT
>JAYMFT010154490.1:2500-12554 GCA_038088735.1 Panulirus argus
GAGAGCAAACGATGACTAAAAAGCAATTGCGTTCTCCCGTTACCCTACGTTATAGGCGCGCAAGACACTAGGCGATAACTGTACATGATAACGAACACTAAGTAATTCAACAGAACTACGAATGTCTGACTGTAACCTTAGTAATTAAACTTAGTAATTACCTCTGTACTGTAATCAATACCCAGTACTGATAACGAGGCACTTACGAAAATCAAGTGTGCTTATGTAATCATCTGTAATCATCTACTTGTGCTAGACGGGGAGGGAAGCTCCACACGCGTATATAATTACCAATTTGTACTCTCAATGGGGAGGGAGTTTCACACTAGCGGGGGCCCCAACTCTCGAACATCCTCTCCTGTATTACAACTTCTTAAATTTCTGTACGCTATCTGCATCAACCACGGGCCAAATCATCTTATTCCATTCATCCACCGCCCTTATAACTATGCAAGCACTTCTCCCGATCTTTCTAAAATCTCATACAAATCATACACTACTAAATAATCATACCAAAGCCTCATCTGCTGCCACCCATCCTCATTACTCTCCACTGAATTGCGTCGAACTTCGTAAACCGTGAGTGAGACGTTCAGCTCTCCGGAGTCTGTGTCATCGTCCCCTTGCAAGCTGGTGCAGTCCCTCGTCGCCTCGGGGAATCATCCGCAGACTTCTTCAGGCAGGAGTCCATCACACCCTTTCGGCCCAGTTCTTCCCACAGAGCAGGAGGACCAATTGTGTGTGTGTGTGTGTTTGTGTGTGTGTTTGTGTGTGTGTGTGTGTGTTTGCGCGTGTTAAAGCACCACGTGCCGCGTCTCACCAGCGAGGTGTACCCTTTGGCAGCAGGATCCCACGAGGACCCTGCCTCGACCCCCCCCCCGACAAACGCCGCCGTAAAAGAGTCACATAAAAAAAGAGGAGGAGGGGAGGTGGAGGAGGAGGGGAGGAGGGTGCGCGTTGTGAAGACAGTAGGATGTAAGCTGGCGGGCTGCGGACGGCAGCCGTCAGAAGTATATCGGCGCAGGTGTCAAGGGACCCGCCGAAGGACATGGCCCTTCACAGCGGCGACAGGCGTGTTAGCGACGCTGTCAGGAGCCTCTCTCTCCCTCCTCTCTCCCTGGGGGGTTGGCGGGGACGAGGGAGTCGTGTGGGCCGGAGGAGAGGGGGAGGAGGGGAGACAACAGTTGGCTCGTTTACTGACGACAAGGACCCCGAAGCCTATCTGGGCCCCTCCTAAGGCCCTAGAGCCACTGATGTGTTACGATTCATTGCTTTCTGCGACGCCACCGTCAGAATAACGTCTTCATATACCCCCCCCCTCTGGTTTCTATATATGGAATCTATGGGTTCCTCCAGTTGCTAGGACAATCCCTCGAGCGTATGAACTCCCTTATAAAAAAGGATATTTGATTAGAGACTTGATATATTGTCCATCTTCATCTGCGTGTCCCTCCCAGTGATCCAGCACCATCTGCGTGACCTTCCCAGTGATCCAGCACCATCTGCGTAACCCTCTCAGTGATCCATCACCGTCTGCGTGACCTTCCCAGTGATCCAGCACCATCTGCGTAACCCTTTCAGTGATCCATCACCATCTGCGTGACCTTCCCAGTGATCCAGCACCATCTGCGTAAACCTCTCAGTGATCCATCACCATCTGCGTGACCTTCCCAGTGATCCAGCACTATCTGCCTGACCTTTCAGAGGTTCAGCAGCAAATGCTTGACCCTCTAGATGGTTCAGCACCATCTATGTGACCCTTCCAGGGGTCCAGGCACCATCTCTCTGACCCTCACTATGTCTGCCACCGTCTGCGTGACCGCCTCAAGTGGTTAAGTACATCTGTGTGATCCCCAGCTGGTTAAGCACCATCTCTATGACCCTCCCTAGTGGTCTAAGACCATCTGTGTGCGACACTTCCTGTCGTCCAGCGCCATTTGCATAACCATGCAGGTCATGTAGCGCCATCTATTTGCCTTTCCCAGTGGCTCAGCGCCATCTGTCTGACCCTTCGCGTGGCCCAGCACCATCTGTGCGTCTGTGCCGGTGGCTCCCCCCCCCCCCACCGGGGAGGGGGGGCAGACACCATCTGCCTGACCAACGCACCTGGAAGACGTGACCACGGTAACCAAGGAGGCATTTGATTGAAGGGAATTGAATAAAAGAGCAGAGAACGCGGGCAAGGGAATAACAATAGCGGGAATTGTATCCCACTAAAGGAGATAAAATGGAAAGGACGGGAGGAGAGAGAGAGAGAGAGAGAGAGAGAGAGAGAGAGAGAGAGAGGTGCACAACTAGGGGTTGCCTTATGGAGGGATCGAGACCTGCACAGCGTCATAATCGAAGCAACAGAGGAGCAAGTAGGAGGAGGATGACCGAGGTTCGACAAGGCGTCACGGGAGGATCCCAACCCCACGGAGTCACTGGTGTGCTAAAGGATGGTATGATGGCGTATTTGGCGCGTGTGTGAGGTTGGCTCTGTCGATACTCTTCCCCCTTGTGGGGGAAGTGCAGCGGGGGGGGGGGGATGGGTACAGTGGATGGAGGTGGGGGCTAAACACACACACACACACGCAAAAGACCCTCTCCCCCTCACAAAATCGACCTCGGATATCCACTCTGATGTACGTGTTTCCAGAAGGCACACAATATACTAGAAGAAGACATTATTTTATTGACTGAGAACTCAGAACTCTCGCTAAATGTAAGGTGGACGACTGTTTCATCGCCAACACGAACGTGAGCTTCATTCTTGACCTCTGTCCTTACAGGGTAGGTCAAGTAATGTCCAATATCCTTAGAAGGTAGCTCAATATTCTGTGATATTCCTCAACTGAACCCACACTGGCTTCAGGTGTGAGTACCACAGGTAAATTCACGTCAGGCAAGGTGAGTATCGTGGGTAAGTTCACGTCCGGAAAGGTAAGTACCGTTGGTAAGTTCACCCAGAACATTCTTGTTACCAATAACGGCAACGCGAGAGCACAGTATAGTGTATTTGGCCTTTAGTTTGTCCGCGTGATAACTTTGAAGAGCAAGAAAGTTAGAACAGGAATAATTACCATACGCACCAGACCAGCTATACTCCGGAAGTTGTATGATTTCCGGCTATAGGGATGAAAAGTCAAGGTCACGAGGTCAAACTGCTATAGCAACTCAGTTAAAGAAGTTTCTATCGAAGGGAACGGAAATCTCTTGTCTTCAAGAAGTAAACCTCTGGCTAGGAAATAAACCTCTCTGTTTAAGGTATACAACTGTGGCTGGGAAATAAATTTGTCTTCTAGAAATAAACCAGTGGCTAGAAAATAAACCTATGTGTTGAAGCAATAAACTTGTGGTCGGAAATATACCTGTAAGGTTAATAAATGATTTTGAACTCATAAGGTCGAAGGTTAAGAGGTCGGTGTGGGCAGGTACCTCGATCGAGTGTGTGGGATTCTTGTATATAATTCAAATCCCCTTGCGTCCACCTCTCTTCCTCCCTCCCTCACTCCCTCCCTGTCTCCCTCTCTCCCATCCATCGGACCGTCTGCTATCGAGCCTTATGCCATGTATGCCTCTCAGAAATCCCCTCTCCCTCTTCATCTCCCTCCCGAGTCTCCTTCCTTCTAATTCCTCCTTCTTCGCTCTCATCCTCCTTTCCCTCCTTACGGCCTTGCTCGAGGATGGAATCTCTTTTTCACCTTGAGAAGAAAGTTTTAGATTTTGAATTCCATCCCTCCCGTTCTCCAAGCATTTCCATCTTCCTCCCCAACAAAGTATTCATTCCACTCTCCTAGTTGGTTGTCTTTTACTACTTGCCCTAGTTTCCCTCTCTCTCTCTCTCCCTCCCACTAAACTCTCCTTGCCATCTTCCCTCCCACCAGGTTGCACTTGCTTCCCTCTCTCCCTCACACTAGGCTGAATTTGTCTCCCTCCCTCCCTCCCTCAAGGCTGTATTTGCCTCCTTACCTCCCTCACACCAGGCAGTATTTGCCTCCCTCTCCTACTCCTTCCCTCCCTCACACTAGACCATCCTGGCCACCCTCCTCCCCCGGCGGTGTCTACTCACCTCATCCCCATCCTACCCCACCCATCCTCGAGACGGCTTCTGTCCTCACTCAACTTTGTCTTTTCCGCGGGACTTCAAAAACCCCGAGGAAGCCTCGAGGTGAGTTTGGGCTAACTTGTGGGTTCGCCTTGGCTCAACTCGGCCAAACTCCGTCCCACTTGCCCCAACTGATCACACGCCCAATATTATTGGAGCTTCTTTGATCCTAACTTGGGCAGGAGAAGGGGAATTAGGGTAAGTAGTTCATGACCTTTTGTGTGACCTGGAGTGCCACTGGAGTGGAGGAAGCTTTTGTGTGACCTGGGGTGCCACTTGAAGCGGAGGAAGCCGGTATGAGGGCCAGTGATGGAGCCAGCTTTCTTGGATGCCAGTCGGAGAGGCATCTTTTTCTGTGACCTGGAGTGCCAGACAGCTATAGAGCCAGGTATTTATATGTGACCTGGAGTACTAGACGTAGTACCACCGTTTGTAATGATCTGGAGGAGAATTTTCTTTCTTAAGCTGGAGGCTCCAGTCACGGACAAAAGTCCACATCAAGGCCGGACCTAGATTTAGATACAGAGAGGATCATGAAGGGGAAAAACAAGAGACAAAGGAAAGTATTTACGAATTCTGGATGAAGTGAAAAGCCTGTCTTTTGAAATGAGCCAGGTCATAGTTATTGGGAAAGACTTGAGAAGGCAGAGAGTTCCAAAGCTTCGACGTGTAAGGAAAGAAACAGTTAATATAACCGTGTTGAAAGTGTTGAGTTATGGCGTCTTGGTCTGGAAACTGCGAGTGAGTAATCCTCGATTACGGTTCATCATGACCTGAAGTTCCAGGTCTCAAACTCTGTGGTTTTTAACCATTACGACCTGGAATTCGAGCCATCACGACCTGGATTTTTAGCTATCACGACCTGGAGGTCAGCCAGTCAGTCGTCACGACTTGGAATATCAACCCTTCTATGCTCAGGAGTTTAACCCCTTGAGAACAATGGAACGACTCTTGGTCATGAAACTACGACCCTAGAAAACGAAATCACGACCTTTGAGCACGGCAGTACGACTCTTGGCCACGACAACACGACTCCTGTGCAAGGCAGTACGACCCTTGAGCGCAGCAGGTACGACCCTCGGGTATAACATGGTGATCTATGACCCGACTCTGAAAAGTGTCATGTCAAAAGCCAGGCCATCATATCTAAGGGTTGTGTTCTCATACCTTCAGAATCAGCCCTTTTTTCTTCATAGTGACCGACTTGGTAAGGGCAAAACGCGTCGCTCTCAAGGCCATTCATTGAGTCCGGCCTATATGGACATGCGGAGCCTTGATTAATTTCTATGTATCTTTTCCTTTTGCTTGACTCCTTTCACGCTAGATGGCCTTTTGCTTAGGTATCTTTTGCCCGCGTCATGTCCGTCGTTATGAATGTAATCATGGCTACCTCACAAGGGCCAGAAGGGGTCATAGAAAGCGGGGCAGACAGGATGAAGGAACAGAATCCCACACTTTTTGACGTTCGAGGAAAGAGGAGTCCATAAAAGTCAATCCTGGCGTGGCTCACCTCCACACGGAAACTGGGGGAGGCAGTAGCCTGGCGGGACGGCTGAAGGGGGAGACGATGCCTGGAGAATTTAACGAGACGGACGCCTTTTGATTCCACCCTGATTAATAGTGAGGCGGGGGAACAGCCAACCCAGATATGTGTGAAGTACTTTATACTCGGGTGAATGGAACCCACCCCCTTAGATATGAAAAAGCTGCTCACAAGAAAAATGATTACGACACCTACACAACTCTCCCAGATCTTGGGAAACAGACTACGTGATGTTGATTATGTGGGGTAACCAGGACAGAATGGAAGATATGGTTTTGTTTAATATCTTCATTTTATCATAGGGTTGTAACAGTGGCGTTGTGAAATCGAACAGAGGGGAAACAATTGACCTTTAGGAAAGAGATATAGGTAGAAATTGCGTTTTCTTGAGCTATACATTTACACCAGGTTACTCAATCCCCACTCTATGCTGTTGCACAAGTCCGAACTAACAAGAGATATATTCGGTGCGACAAAAAGAACGAACATTAGAGTGAGGAGGAGAGGAAAAAGTGAGTTGAAGTGTGTAAAGTGGAGATACCATTATAAGAGCGAATAGGATTAGACGCTGAAGTAAGATTGTTTGTGGAAAGAGAGTAGGCGATAGGACAACCCCAGGGAACACCAGTATTGGTAGAATGAGAGAAGGATCGTCGCGCTATTAACGACTACTGTAATGGACCGCTTGGAGAAGAAACTATGCATTAGGGAACAGAGAGAAGCAAGAAAGCTAAAACAAGGAAGTTTCGAAAGCAGAGGTCCTGCAAAATGCTTTGGAGATGTCGAGGGCCACGGTAAAAGATCGAACAAAATCCTGAGCGAGGAGGACCATTGGTGATTCACACAGGATGGAAGGTTATCAGTGGACCCAGAACCCGCGAGAGCCGTATTAGAGATCAGAAAGAAGGGAAAGGGACTCTACGTGAGCAAGTGAGACTTAGGGAGAGCCTGAAAGACTTAAGTTGACAGCAGAATTTAGAGAAATGGAACGACAGTTTGCAGGGCCAGAACTGTTTCCTTTCTTTGAGATGGGCTTCGCCATCGCATGCTTCCTTAAGAACAAAAGAGAAGTCCGGGTTTTTATGGGGACGAAATAGACATTCCACGCATTGGTACCTTCCCTACAAACACACACTGTCGCCTCACACACACACACACACACACACACACACACACACACTATGGCACCTCTCATACACCATCGCCCTCATTACACACAGTCGGTCCTCACACAGACTCTGTCTCTTCTCTCTCACTCCATTGTTCCTCCTTCTGTTCCTCCACACACACTGCCGTTCCCTGCCACACTGTCATTTCTACCCACACACACACACACACACACACACAGTTGTTCTCCCTACCCACACACACACTGCCATTTCTCCCACACAAAGATTGACCACTACGTTACCTCCATCTTCCCTCGAACAGCTAGGCTATGGAACTTTCTTCCTTCAGTCGTGTTGCTCTTCTTCCTGTCCCATAACCACCATAACCTTTCTCCCTTTTAAGAGTCGGGTCTGCAAACACCCCGCGGAACCCTGATTAATCTCTACTCCCTTTTTCTTTCCCTCTCCTCCTCCCAGCTGAGATGGCCTTTGATTGGGGCGTTTCTTTTTGGCCACGTCACTCATTAATAAAGGAGGAGAGAAAACCCTGCCGTTCCCCCCCACACACTGTCGTTTCTTTAACACACTGTCGTTCCTCCCGCACACTGTCGTTCCTCTCACAAATTGTCGTTTATCCCTCATAGTGTCGTTCCTCCCACACATAGTCGCTCCTCTCACACAGTGTCGTTCCTCTCACACACTGTTCTTCCTCCCACACACACTGCCGTTCCTCTTACACACTGCCCTTCGATCCATACACTGTCGTTCCTCTCTAAAGATGTCACTTGTCCCATACACTGCAGTTCCTCTCGCAATCTGTCGTTCCTCTCCCACACACTGCCGTTCTTCCTACAGACAACTGTTCCTGCCGCCCATATATTATACCATTCCTCTTGACCACTACCGTCTCTCCCACACATATAAAGCGACCCCTCCCTCCCTCCCTCCCTCCCATCCCACGTCTCGCACTGTGATCTATTACCACATCCTCCACCACAACATTCAGCTGCCTGCCACCGCGTCGCCTCTGATTTGTATGGGAGGGGAAGTGGTGGTGGTGGTGGTGTGGCGATAATGGGAAGTAGTGGTGGTAGTGGTGGTGGTGGTAAGGGGATGGATGAGTTGAGGGTCGTGGTGGTCTTGGTGGTGGTGGTGGTGGGCACTGAGGGGGAGATGGGGAGAGGAGAGGGTGTAGGGGGAGGGGGGGGGGTGTAGAAATCCTGAAGGGGAGCATCTGGGTGGAAAATGGATCACGGACGAGGGGAGGCCGCTGGGGGATCTGCTGACGGAATTAGTTGGTGTCTGGCGCGTCCTAACAAGGGCGCCGCCCCAACCCTGTATTAAGGGAAACCAGTAGCCAGTTCCTCCCCCCGACCCCCATCCTCCAGACACGTCGGAGGGCTTGGCGTCATTCATCTCCTGCACCCTCGGCACTCCGGGAGGAGAGCAACGCCACGTCTCCTCATCAGTCACACTGCGAGACCAGGTCTGGCGCGTCCTGAGATCAATCACACTACGAGACCAGCTCTGGCATGGCCCTGTGATCAATCACTCCACGAGACCGGGTCTGACACGGCCCCCAGAGATCAATCACACTACGAGACCAACAGCTCAAGCACGGCCCTGTGATCAATCACTCCACGAGACCGGGTCTGACACGGCCCCCAGAGATCAATCACACTACGAGACCAACACCTCAAGCACGGCCCTGGGATCAATCACACTTACGAGATCAGAGCTTTCAGAAGGTCAGTCTCAAGTCTCGACGATTCTTCGGCAAATTTATAAGCAGGATACACGGCCAGATAGCAATAAATGGGACACGTTTGAAAAAAAAAAAAATGCCGGACGGAAGTAAACTTAGAAAAAAAAATAACTTAAGGATTCAAACTCTAGTTCCACCATTAACATTTTTTCTCTCTCTCTTTTTTTCTGGGGGATATTTTTGTCGTTCGGCCGCCCTGATGAATCCCTGAGGAGGAAAATAAGGGAGTTTTAGTGCGGTCCTCTCAGCCGGCATCAAATGACTGCTGGGTTTTGTGCTCCACTACCAATCACGACGCTCGCTCGTAAACCTCGCCGAGCAGGAGAAGGAGGAGGGAGGAGTGAGTGAGGGAGGGAGGGAGGGCGCCAGGGAGAAGGGAGAAGAAGAGCAGCCAGGGGAAGGAGTGAGAAGGCAGTGAGGAACGGTGAAGACAAGGAAGAGTAGGAGGAGAGGAGGAAAGAGTGGGGGGGGGGGTTGTTGTTGTGGTGAGGTATGAGTGGTGTGAGGGGTCCAGGCATCACGCGTATTCCCCCCCCAACTCAATGGGTTCAAACGCTCGCTTGGTGTCGTTCCAGTCCACCGTCCCATCCTCGAAGCATCCAGACCTCACCTTGTTCCGTGCAGCCGAGCACGCCGCTGTGACTAAGGTATAAGACTGCTTTGACTACCAGATCTGGGGAACGGCTGGATGTGGGATAACTGGGAGCGGGCTTGGGACTCGTCGCTCTACTGCCGTCCCAACATTAATTGGCGAGCCCCAGGGAGGATTTAGCCCCTCTGGCTCGCGAGAGACCCACGTTAATAAATGATATATCGATGTTAGCTCTGAGCTTGTGTCTACCTGCTGGTGTGGTCCTCCCGTCACGGACGCTGCTGAGGACAGAGGGACAAGGCTACTGTCTAAGGGATGAGACGGGAGGCTGCCCCATCATCTGAGATACGAAATGAAGATATGGATAAATGAAAAGATAGACGAATGAAGAGTTGGACGAATGAAGAGATGGACGAATGAAGAGATGGACGAATGAAAAGATGGAAGAATGAAGAGATGGACGAATGAAGAGATGGACGAATAAAGAGATGAACGAATGAAGTGACGGACGAACAGTAAACGAACGAACATGGATCTTTTGTTGAAGCCCAACAGGGAGCACCGGGGTGAACGAAAACACAGTAAATTGTATTATTCTTTTCTTACATTTCTTTTTTCACCTCGTTTTCCAGAACTGAAATTTACAATGAATTTACAGCCGATACTAATTGCTTTCAGGGTATCTAAACATCGGAAAATTAGCAAGAGAATATTCTTTCATTTTAGCTGGAGTGAAACTGAATTCTGCGTTTTATTCGTTGACGAATCGACACTCTGGGATTATGATCATACGAATAAATTTCATTTCCACTTCGTGACATGGATCTATGAGATGTAAGACTTTGTGTAACATCTCAGGCACACCCGTCTATCGTACATAGCTGTATAAAGTTGTATATATATATATATATATATATATATATATATATATATATATATATATATATATATATATATC
>JAYMFT010154501.1:0-12553 GCA_038088735.1 Panulirus argus
TGGTGGGGCCCCATCTCTTGTACTGTACGGGGAGGGAGTTGTACACTGGTGGGGCCCCATCTCTTGTACTGTACGGGAAGGGAGTTGTACACTGGTGGGGCCCCATCTCTTGTACTGTACGGGGAGGGAGTTCTACACTAGTGGGGTCCCATCTCTTGTACTGTGCGGGGAGGGAGTTCTATACTGGTGGGGCCCCATCTCTTGTACTGTGCGGGGAGGGAGTTCTACACTGGTGGGGTCCCATCTCTTGTACTGTGCGGGGAGGGAGTTCTACACTGGTGGGGTCCCATCTCTTGTACTGTACGGGAAGGGAGTTCTACACTGGTGAGGCCCTATCTCTTGAATATTCTATCATGAATGACGTCTGTATTAACCATGTCTGTTGCCATCTTAATCCATTTATCCAACAAATTCATAAAAGCACTTCATTACATATTTTCTTTTTTTTTTACTAGTTCCTGGCTTAATATCATGTCCTCTAGTCGCTCTATCCCTACATCTTTGGAAAAACTGCTCAACTGTCAATCAAATCTGGTTTGAAAATTAAAAGTCTGAGGTCAGGTCACCACTCACTCTTCTCTCTTCCAAGGTGGGCCAGTGTCTATACATTCTGGACCCACCCCCCGTGTGTGTGTGTGTGTGTGTGTGAACATGCTGAAGTCAGCATAGCCTGGGTATGCTGGCGCATGCAGGCAGGCGGGCGGGCGCATGCGCATACTCAACTAATCCTCCCTCCACATGGTGGCTCCCTCTACATACTACCCTTCAGTCAACATGGGTGAAAATCAAATATAAATGATAATCATCCACTGTACACCTTCCCTACCCACAACAAACAGGCCTAACTGTAACCCCCTCCACCACCATCTCATCATCCCTACCTGTCCTCCCATCTCATCATCCCTACCTGGCTCCCCCACCTCAATATGCAAGGCTACAGGAGAGACGGGGGCAGAACGCGCGCGCGTTCTGAATACGCTATCAACCCAGCAAGCAGGACAGAACTAGCCATATGTCTCCCAAAGGATACGAGCAACAGTGTATTCCTGTCAATTCTCGCAGACAGAGCCGTTGGGAGCGTACGATCCTTGCCTCATCTCTCCGTTCGTAATATTAAAAGAGAGACGGATAATTTCGTATTTTCGTAAAAAAGTGACGGGAACACGCATAAGTTACGCAAGGTGGGTATACGACTTATTCATCATGGTGTTGGGAGGCCAGATATGGCAGCGGGCATGGCACGACTTGGGTACGCTGCCCACCACAAAAAGCAATATCAAGCACATCCCATCTATCGTTACTTATAAGCAACGTCGCTCACAAGCAGTAATACGCACATCCCGTCTATCGTTACTTAAGTAACGTCACAAGTAATAATACGCTCAACCTATCTATCGTTACTTAGGTCGCACCACAAGCAGTATTTAGCACAACCCATCTATTGTTACTTAAGTAACGTTGCTCACAAGCAGTAATAAGCTCAATCCATCAACCGTTACTTAAATCATTAAACGACAGAACAATGATTAATATTTTTGTTTGGGGGAGTAGAGGCGTTACCAACGTGACGATGAATCATGAAATATTCATGAATATTCACGGGGAATGGGGAGGAGGAGGAGGCTGGTGCACAAGCAATGGGGTGGAGGAGTCTGGAGCACAGGGAATGGGGCGGGGGGGGGGGTTAGGCTGGGATAAGCGAAGTAACGACGCCTTGGGGTAGGTCAGGGTTGAGTTGATGATGATAACACGAGGGCGCTTGGGTTACGACTCTCGGAGAGACTGTGAAAGGGAACAGGGATGACTGACGGAGCGGGCTGAAGGCTAGGCCGTCCCGACGGGTGCGCTGACGAAGACAGGAGGAGCGCACGACGGGATCATCCTCACGGCAGGAACGAGAAGGTGGCATAAGATCCAAGACTAGACAGGAGGAAGTGAAATTACCCCTCACATGGGACAGGGAGATGTGAGTGTACGGGGTTAGAGGACAGGAGGAAACCCCGAGATGTCACAGTGCGTGAGACAGGCCATGTCTCTAGGTCAGGTGCGTGTCATGGAGTGGACAGAGCAGTGGACACGGGCAGGAGGGAAGCCATCTTCACCCTCAAAACCTCAGGCTCAAATATCATCACTACCTCGAGTGTCAAATCACGTACAGCAACAGCCGTTCGCGGACCACCTTGTATGTGGTCCTATGACGGCACCGACCCACCTTCCCAGAACACGACACGAACGACCCCCACTCTCATCCAAACAAGTCAAGTCTCCCAGTCGAGGTAGTTGATGAATTAAAAAAAATGTGTAGTTAAGATCGGTCACCACTTACGTATTTCTGCGCCAAATATAGTAAGCAAATGCTCCATTATGTTACAAACTACGTACGGATCAATTCCAATTAAAGGAAAGACATACTCACAACCCACCGGCGGGGGCAACTTTGCCCAGCACGCCGAAAACCATTTTTTTTTTTCCCAAACGCGAGACATGCACGAGTCATGGTGACTGAAGCAAGGAGCCTTCACATAAACGTCGCTTCTACACATCACGTCCGGCATTAAATGCAATGTCCATGCACGGCGAGGCACCTTATCCAATGACAAAATTGTGTACTGCTGGCAGGGAACTCACTCCTTTGTCCCTTCCAAAGTCTTAGCCCGTTTTCACCATCATATGGAGTTTATTCTATAATCCCAACACCTTTGGCCGTCTTCGTGTTCAAAACTAGGATAAACATGATAGCGATTGTGTCATTAATCAGAGATTCAACAACAAATAACTTTAAGTCAGAACCATATCATCAGTCCCAAGAACAAAAGAGAACAACGAAGCCAACTTATGTTACGTACAATGACCACCAGGGGGCCAGTCATTATAACCATACATATCTAAGCCTAACTAAGGGTCGTATAGTGCCATGACGCATTCACCTCAGCGTCGTCTCCTTGGCGTTCGAACCGGAGCGGCAACAAAATGTCAAATGTTCCTATAAAAACTTGCCAGGGTCAGTAAATTTGGTGTGTGGGCACTGGGAGAACCGCTTGGTCGCTAAGCTTATTATATATCATGTATCAGGCTTACTTCATTCGCTAGGCTTATCATATATCAGGTATCTGGCTTACTTTATTCGCTAGGCTTATTATATATCAGGTATCAGGCTTACTTTATTCGCTAGGCTCATTATATATCCAGTATCAGGCTTACATTATTCGTTAGGTTCATTATATATCAGGTATCAGGTTTACTTTATTCGCTAAGCTCATTATATATTAGGTATCAGGTTTACTTTATTTGCTAGGCTTATCATATATCAGGTATCAGGCCTACTTTATTCGCTAGGCTTATTATATATCAGGTATCAGACTTACTTTATTCGCTAGGCTTATTATTTATCAGGTATCGGGTTATTTTATTCGCTAGGCTTATCATATATCAGGTATCAGGCTTACTTTATTCGCTAGGTTCATTATCTATCATGTATCAGACTTACTTTATTTGCTAGGCTCATTATCTATCAGGTATCAGGCTTATTGTATTTGCTAGGCTCATTATCTATCAGGTATCATACTTACTTTATTTGCTAGGATCATTACCTATCAGGTATCAGGCTTCTTTTATAAACTATAACGTTCGGCTAGGCCTCACCAGGGGTCTGGTGTACCACACACACTATACTTAGGACACCAGAACGTACCGTCACGATTCTGTTTTGTACCCTGGACCAACAAACTGTATCTAACTGTACCTGTGTCCACTGTACTATATCTCATGGCTCTTAAGTCAATCCTGAAGCTTATAGAGTCCTACAGAGCTTCAAGCTAAACTTGGAGCATTTCACTCTGCCTCAATGCTCCAGACTATGTTGTGGGGGGGGGGGGGGTACCATACTATCTTTGGAGACATCTATCCACCTCAGTACCCTATACTGCATTCTGGGGGTAACACACTGTCCTTCAACATTTCTATCCAACTCAATGCTCCAGACTGTGTCCGAGGGGTACAATACTATTGTTGGACACTTCAATTCACCTTAATACCATAGACTATTCTAAGGCATAATGCTATTCTGGGACAATTTAATCCACCTCAATATTCTTGACTGTACCCTGGGGGTGCAACAGGGCCCCTAAGAGGAATTATCAGGGGTTACAAAGTTTCTTTTGGGCCCCCTTCCCTTCTCCATTAGTCATTCTGTTTTTGGTGTTATGCCATGGGCTGTAATGCCAAAAAGGGTATGGAAGATGAGAGAGGGGTGGAATGGAGTGCTCTGTTGATTTTCTGCATTTTCTGAGATTCCAGGAAATTCCCAAGCCTCCTCTTGGACCCCCCAGGCTTGGGTACGATGTACCCAATACACCCCCTCTTAGAGGTCCTGGGGTGCAATACTATCTTAGGGCACTTCAGTCCACCCCAATGTTCCATATTATACTCTAGGGGTATAATACTATCATAGCACACTTCGATCCACATCAGTACTCCAGACTGTATCCCAGGAACAATACTATCTTTGGACACTTTCATCCACCTCAGTGTACCAGACTGTATCCTGGAGATCCAGACAATATCTTGGAGCACTTTACCTCAATGCTCCAGACCGTATCGTGCAACACAATACAATATTTTGAAGCACATTCCTGTGCCTCAATATGCCAGCTTTTATCCTGCAGCATTACACAGGGGCACTCTTCTCTTCCTCGCTGCTCTAGACCCGAGACCACCACACTATCCTGAAAGTCTTCATGACATCTCTGGGCACCAGACTGAATCTCAGGCTCACAAATTGTATGTCAAAGCTGTAGACATTACCTGAAGGCTCTATGATATAGCTACAGTCATCAAACTGTACTTTAAAGTTCCACAGCACATCAGGACACTAAACTATGCATCAGAATTCCACAGCATAACACAGAGTACTGCATTGCACTTCAGTTCTAAGCAATATACTGTAATATCAGATCTCAATTCCAAGACTTCAGGCACATACAGAGAACCATAACATTGCACAATACATGGTACCTTGATGCAATAGACTGTGTAGACCATGGGGCAACAACAGGTATCGCAGGACACAACATATGCCTTGGTACGACAGAATGTCTACTAAATCACTACAGTTTACCTTATAGCACCAAAATGTACCTTGTGGCAGCAGGCACCATGGGATCAAACTGCAACCTGGAGGTACCACACTGTAACCCAGGCTACCATACTATAATTCTATATTTATTCTCCAGATTTATTTCTTGTGGTGCTATAATGACTGACTGGGACCAGACGACAACACAAGATACCAGATATCAATTTGGACCCTTAGACTGTACAATACTGCAGGGTCTAGAGTGAACGTTATGGTATTAGATTGTACCTTGCAGTACCTTAAGCACAGAACTAGACCTTTAGATGACAATCTGTTTTCTGAATCAACCACCTGAACTAAAATACCAAACTTAACCTTGGAACACTACAATGAACCCCAAGTCAAAAGCAGACTGTACCTTGGACACTAAACTGTATCATAAGGCACCAGCAAGTACTTTAAGGCACTAGACTGTCCTCAGTATAGTGTACTGTTCCTTAGAGAAATAGGCTATACCTATGGGTGAAGATCAGCACCTCAGAGCACCTGTCAGTATCTATGGGCATCGGACTGCACCATGAGGCTCAGAACACCTGACTATGCCTTTACATGTTTGTCTGTTACACCAGGCACCAGATTATACACTAGAGCATCCCACTATAGGTAGTACAAAGTAAACAACAGTCAGGCAGAGAAGTACTCCCATCCAGACATAGGCATATTGAAGTGATGCCTGGAATCATCATACACCCTCTGTTCCAGGAGTGTTACTCTTATTTTCAGTCTCAATAACTAAGCTTAGCCACTATGCTAAACATAACATCTTTTCCTCATTTACAAAGTTATGACTTTTGCTTTTTATAACATCTCTTCAAACTCCTTTCATTACCTTCCCTTTCTCATTTCTACTTTTCCTTAAAAACTGAGAGACTATTTTTCTTTTCTTTTGTTTGCCCATTTATTCACATAAAGCATAGCTCTAATGAGGACTTCTGCCCATGATCATAGCCTCTGTCAGGACAAAAGAGCACCAGACTTCAGTTACAAGACCAAACCTTTGGGTACTGTCACAAAACCAGACTGAATTTTGTATCTTTGGGTACTAGACTACCTGAAGGGCAACAGGACAAACCCCAAGGCACCAGAAAATACCTCAGGGAAGCTTAAGCTGTGCCTCTTGGCATCAAATGTTTCCTTCATGCACAGTATCACTAAACATCTCAGGACACCAAACTTGGGGCATTCAAATGTATACTAGCCATCAGAAAGACTCAGGTATAAGACTGTATACCATGATGCTATAATGTACTTCTGAGAAAATGTTACCCTAAAACTCTATATTTTTATATCCCTTAAGGATACCAAAATGTACATCGGGGTGCCATCTATACCTACAGTCATTATATTGTACAAAAGCCCACATCAATAAACTAAGGTACATTATTCAATGAAAAATTACACAAAAACCTTAGGGTAATTGCACATAAATACAACCCTGAATTTCAAGCCATGTGTACTTTGAAAGTACATCCAATGTACTTGCCATCAGAACACATGTAACTGTTATCAATGTCCCCACATTTTTCCAAATATTGTACTTATCTAAATAAAAATTTGAATATTATTTTTCCATAGTCAAGTTTTGTGCGCTATCCTCCCCAACTAGGCAGCTGCAAGCCAAAATTGTAGATTTGCAGAACAAGGCCATATTTTCCAAATATGCAAGTTTTAACACATGAAAAACCATTTCTTTATTGAAGGTAGAGCCTGAAGGATATCAGAAAAAGTACCTATTCTCACCTAAGTTAAATCAATATTTGGCCCCCTAAAGAGGATCCATCCAGTAGGACTAAGCACTCATCACCCATTATAACATTTGAGGCCAACTAACAATCTTTCAAGCAGTATAACTCCATAATTCTTATGTGTGTGATGACACCAATCACTCACTTCACACCACTTATTACTCACTGGAATCTGTGTCTCAGGCCTTTTACTATAAGGGCTTAAGGTTCTTTTTTTCTATTTTTGAAAAGGGCAGTGGGAAAAGAAGAAATCAGGAAAAGACTGGTAGACTTATTGGGCTCACCTCCAAACTGAGCCCAAAGAACATCATAATGTATACCCACATGAAACTGGTGGTATTCTGACAAGCTTAACCTCTGATGACAATCAGTCTCAGATGTTTTTAAGGCAACATACCTAAAGCCACATATGGGATGTCATCCAGACCCAAGCAGAAATATCTATGAATATATGTGTTTATCAAATGCCACAAGCATCTCTTCTTAATCTCACCTAATGAAAAGTTCCTTGAGAAAGACAAGATAGATATCACTTTCCTCACATGATGGACACTAGCTGTTTGCTCTGGCTGTGAAGAGAATGTCAACCTTTTGATCCAAATTGACATTGTCTTTCTAAGCAAAGGCTTATATATATATATCTAGCTGAAAAAATATGAATGTTCTCCAATGTATTCTTCCAAGATATCTATACAGCCCTGAAGTAAATTCATTGAATAGCCAAGTAGGCTGTTAAGATTTCTTTCTCAAAGGAAACCAGTAGCTTCTTTAACACTGCTAAAATAGGAGCTTTCAATGGTTCTTCAGCTTTTATAATATGTTTTTTGTTCTGGGAACATGGCTTTACAACAGTAACTTGCAAAAATCTATTTCTAATGGCATATTGGATAGCATGAAGAGTTAATGAAATTTATGCAATGTCTTGACAGAAATCTTTTGTGATCTGAAGATCATCTTATACTAGCAAAGATGGACCCAAAGTTATTTTTTCTAATGAAACATTTGCATTCAAATTCAAGATTAATCCTATGTGAATACAGTCTTGGTAAATTTCTCCTTTGGAACATCATCCTTTATGTTCAATGAAATAAAAATCAGTATCATATATCAGGACATAAGCTCCTGAAATGCACTCTTTTTGTCATTATATGTTACTGTTATTGGATGCTATTCTTGTCACAAAAAGGGTTACAGGAACCCATATACACAGATTCTATTACCAATGATTCAAGTGTTTTTAAAGAGAAACCCGTAAAGTCTTCCAAACAGACTGGATTAACTTATCTCTGTCAGGAAGGGTAAATATTAAGGCATAAGAGAATCATCAGCTTAGTGTTCTCTATGCCTTCATCAGCACATCATTTTGAGAAAATCCAGATGTTAATCATTCTAAATGAAGAAATTCTGAAGCTAGATTTCTGTTTGATGTAGGTGACTCTGAGACATGAGGAATCTCATTTGAGGACTGGCACTTCTGCATTAGTTTTTTGCAGCACAGATCCAAAAACAATTTACCCTCTCACAGCCACAAAAGTTACTAAACCATGGAAACCAGCTGGTTTTAGAGACACCTTCTCTTACAAAACTCCTAGAAACAATGGAAAAAAACGTCCAGCTAATCCTACCTTCATTTTTCATTTTTAGATAAAGCACGAGTAACTGAATGTCCTAATCAAGGCCATCTCATTAACTACATTATTACAAACACATCTCAGGATCATTCATGCCTACGATGCAACAACCAAAGTGAAGACACTTAACACTAAATGCTAAGATGCCCCATACTCCCCATACAAATATGCAAACAGCATTACTATATCTTATGAACTATGATGCCATCCAGTGGACATGTCCAGCTTCTGAAATGCTGTGGGAGTTTCGTAGAGACAGGAAGGACTCCTGAGGCTGGAAGTAAGTAGAAAGCTGAAGGAGAACTGAAATGGACTGGACATATGGAGGAAAGGAGTAAGGAGAGGTAGAGAAAAAGGATATCAGAAGTGGAGGGGACAAGGAGAAGGGACAGACCATATGAGAGGTGGAAGGATGGTGTGAAAAAGCTTCTGAGTGCTCAGGACCTAAACACTGGCAAGGAAAGTTTCATGTGAATGGAAGTTTGACAAAGGTACTAAATCATTGCCTCGATTATTATCATTCAAATAGCTTAATGTATGTAGTTGGTAAAGTTATGGAAACCATCATTCAGGATAAGACTGCAAACCATCTGGAGGAAGACCAACACAAAACAAATGATTTTCAGCATAGTTTTTGATCAAATCAATTGACTGACAAACCTGCATGATTAACAATTAACAATATAATCAACATGAACGAAAAAAGCAGAGCAGTTAATGCCAAGTGCTTTGATTTCCAAAAGCATTCGATAAACTTCCACTTCAAAGGTCACTAACAGAAGTTACGTCATAGTACAGGAGGGGTTGTACTTCTATAGTTCGAAAATTGGTTGACTGGCCATAAAAGAAAAGCAATAATTTACGATCAAGTCTTACAATGATTAGACATAACAAGTGGTATGATACAAGGATCAGTGTCAGGACTGGTTCTCTTTCTCATATATTCTTTTTTTTTCATACATGCTCGCCATTTCCCGCATGAGCGAGGTAGTGTCAAGAATAGATGACAGAGCCTTACTAATGAGCTCCATTGCAAGATATTGAAATTTGCAGATGATACTGAACCAGGAAATAAATCTATGACAGATTTTGAAAGTATGCACCTTCAAACGGACACCGACAAACTGATGGGCTGGATTCATAGGAGACATGAATTTTGAAATTGATATGCAAATTTTACATACCAGTAGTAAATACAAAAAGGCAAGCTAAAGCATGAATTCTGTTGAGTTACAAAAGGGAAATAAGGAAAAAACTTGGGTGTAAAATCTCCGGTGACCTAAAGCCAAGTAAGCAGTGCACATAAGCAGCAAAGTGGTTGGATATATTTCTGGGGGTCTTTCGTAGGGCTATCAAATTTAAAAGTTCAGGACAATTATCTTCACTATTTACAAGTCTCTGGTTTACCTCCAGCTTGAAAATTGCATTGTTTTGGTCACCCAACTTAAAAAAGGAATAAATGTACTGAGGCAAGCTACCATGACTAACTAACTGAAAAACAAATGGGATCCAACTAAACAACTTACATCTATTTAGCTTAAAAAAAGGAAAGGTTAAGAGATGACCTAATAAAGTATTCAAAATATCAATGGTTTCAATAATCTCAATCTAACAAGCTCCTTAAGGATATATTTGTTTGATTTCACTCATAGTAGTGAACACAGATTCATGGGCAAACATTTTACTCTCAATGAGACAAAGTACTTTTTCATCAACAGGACTATTAATATATGGAATGATATACCATTCATAGTGACTGCAAGCAGTACAATAAATACATTAAAGAAAAGAATCTATAAATATTTCACTTTAAATCTTTGACTGATATATCTTCCCCTCCTTAATGCCATGAAAAGATTAGTTTTCTTTCTCTTTGAAACTCTGTATGTCTTCCTTCTCCTCCCACAATAATCTATGAGATCTGTAACATTCTAATCACTTCCACAATCAGAAACAGCATTGTTAGGTTGGTCTGCTGCTGTTTGATTCCCTTTGTATTCCTTTGTATCAGTGTGTGCATGTGTAGTGCTTAGTCAATGTCACATTTGCTGAGAAGGGGAGACCTGTGTGTACTGATTACTAAAGCTGGGTTAATTTTTTTGTTTCTATTTGGGGTTTGGTGGCTGGTTAAGATGCAGTATGGGTGGGAGGAGTTTAAGGCTGTTGCAAAGAATTGGGTGCCTTGCATAATGAAGTGAGATTGTATTGGTAGTATTTTTCATTCACTGAACAAATGTTGAGTGTTACCGGACTCCTACATATGGCTACACCACAAGTGAAGTAGTCAGCTTCACCGAGGCTGTGTCTTAATGGAGTACAATCTTGAAGTGGAACTTCTTGCTCCACTGTAGTCCATCATTTCTTTGCTCCTCCATGGAGCACAATACGAAGGGATCCCTGCTGTATAATCTTTTCATTAATGTTCACCCTTTCCCACCTTAATGAGGTGACATGAAGAACATACAAATAATGGCTTTTTGCACACATTCTCTCACTTGCTGTAATACATAATTTCCCATAGCCATAGCCCTCCAAAGACTATTCCATGGGTTTTTCTGACTACATCATTAGTCTAGTTCAGCCTACTGACGGCACAATGTTTCTTGTATACCATATCAATCCAATTAATTCTATCTTATGTATGCTTTTCACTCCAAAATGTTCAGCTCATGACACTTCTAATCTTCTTTCATTCCATCCTTCCATCTCCTTCCTATTCTCCCCTTCCTCCTTTGTCCCTCCACATCTGACACATAGATCCTCTGTCAGTCAGTCTTTACTTATCCTATCCTAATGTCCGAACCATTTCAGGACACCCTGATCAGCTCTCTCAGTCACACTGCATTCACTACAACACTTCTCTTGGTATCTGCATAAAAGTATCCTTTTCTAACTCACTCACATTCACCACTTCTTTCACACATACAATTCCTCCATTCTTGTAATACCAACAAATTTTCACATTTGCCTCCACCAAGAAACAATAAGACAACCCAACTGCTGCCTGTTTCAGCATATTCACATGCAACAACTCCTTTGCATGCTAATGAATTAGTACATAATCTAACAATGCCTACTGACCACAAAGTCCACTCCCTAACATATGCATCTTCATTTAAACTATGCATTACTTATCACCATTCCTCTTTTTTTTCTTTTTTTACCAAAAGCTTATTCTTTCCTCTCTCCTCATCTTCTTTGCAACTTCTGTGAGGATTTCTCAACCAGCTGCATAATCCCACCATAAATGACCTCATTTAAATTCACAGTCAACCTTATATCACCTAGATTAACTTTTAAAAGCGGGGTAAAAAACCAGCTAATGGAGTTACGAGGAAATATACAGATGCAGTTACAATTGTGCAACACTAACAATATGCATACTGCTGTTGCCAAATCAGAAATACCATAAGTGGTTTATGACGAGTAAGCCCTGCATACAGCCAGATTTACAGGCAAGTGATTAATGCTACCTGATCTAAAAGACAGCACATAATAATTGCTATCTACTTCTTTTTTTTATCCTTACCAAAGCACACACAAAATCTGTGTGATGAAGTGACCTTTAAGGTGCTGTCTGACCTACCCAGAAGAGGCATACATGTGGCAAACTCTTGAGAGCAGAAGCCAAAGCAGTATCTGTAAAAGAGGAGAGAAAAGCAATATTGCAGCAGAGAGAAAAGGTTCAAGCTGAGATGTGAAAGAGGGAAAGTCATGAGATAAGCTGCTTTTGAGTGAACTCTATTGGAAAGGAAGGTGTAAGATCTCCCAAATGTATTCACAATACTCCATACAGAGACAAATGAACACTCTACATAGTGTAAGTAGCTGTTCTGAAGAGCAATACATTGACAAACTGAAAAGATTTCTCAGACAAATTAAACTATTTCCAAGATAAGGAGTTTTCATATCAAATGTTGAACTGATACCATGGATACTGACAGATCAAGGAGTTGAACAGCAAACCCATAAGAGAGAGAGAGAGAGAGAGAGAGAGAGAGAGAGAGAGAGAGAGAGAGAGAGAGAGAGAGAGAGAGAGAGAG
>JAYMFT010154512.1:0-12553 GCA_038088735.1 Panulirus argus
GTGTTAGATAGCACCACTGCTGCTGTCACCTCTAGTGGTAGGTAACACTCCTGCTGCAGTCACAAGTGGTGTTAGGTAGCACTGCTGCTGCTGTCACCTCTGTTCTTAGGTAGCACTACTGCTCCTGACACCTCTGGTGTTAGATAGCACTACTACTGCTGTCACCTGTGATGTTAAGTAGCACAACTGCTCCTGTCACCTCTGGTGTTAGGTAATAGTACTGCTGCAGTCACCTCTGGTGTTAGGTATCACTACTGCTGCTGTCACCTCTGGTGTTAGGTAACACTACTGCTCCTGTCACTTCTGGTGTTAGATAGCGCTACTGCTCCTGTCGCCTCTGTTGTTAGGTAGCACTACTGCTCCTGTCACTTCTGGTGTTAGGTAGCACTACTGCTGCTGTTACCTCTGGTGTTAGGTAGCACTACTGCTTCTGTCACCTCTAGTGTTAGGTAGCACTACTGCTCCTGTCACCTTTGGTGTTTGATAGCACCACTTCTGCTGTCACCTCTAGTGTTAGGTAACACTACTGCTGCAGTCACCTCTGGTGTTAGATAGCACTACTGATGGTGTCACCCTAGTATTAGGTAGCACTACTGCTGCAGTCACCTCTGGTGTTAGGTAGCACTGCTGCTGCTGTCACCTCTGTTCTTTGGTAGCACTACTGCTCCTGTCACCTCTGTTGTTAGATAGCACTACTACTGCTGTCACCTGTGGTGTTAGGTAGCACTACTGCTTCTGTCACCTCTGGTGTTAGGTAACAGTACTGCTACAGTCACCTCTGGTGTTAGGTATCACTACTGCTGCTGTCACCTCTGTTGTTAAGTAGCACTACTGCTACTGTCATCTGTGGTGTTAGGTAGCACTACTGCTCCTGTCACCTCTGGTGTTAGGTAGCACTACTACTGCTGTCACCTCTGGTGTTAGGTAGCACTACTGCTGCTGTCGCCTCTGGTGTTAGGTAGCACTACAGCTTTTGTCACCTCTAGTGTTAGGTAGCGCGACTGCTGCTGTCACCTTTGGTGTTAGATAGCACCACTGCTGCTGTCACCTATGGTGTTAGATAGCACTACTACTGCTGTCACCTCTGATGTTAGGTAGTACTACTGCTCCTGTCACCTCTGGTGTTAGGTAAGAGTACTGCTGCAGTCACCTCTGGTGTTACGTATCACTACTGCTGCTGCCACCTCTGTTGTTAGGTAGCACTACTGCTGCTGTCATCTCTGGTGTTAGGTAGCACTACTGCTGCTGTCACCTCTGTTGTTAGGTAGCACTACTGCTCCTGTCACTTCTGGTGTTAGGTAGCACTACTGCTGCTGTCACCTCTTGTGTTAGGTAGCACTACTGCTGCTGTCACCTCTGGTGTTAGGTAGCACTACTGCTTCTGTCACCTCTAATGTTAGGTAGCACTACTGCTGTTGTCACCTTTGGTGTTAGATAGCACCACTGCTGCTGTCACCTCTAGTGTTAGGTAGCACTACAGCTGCAGTCACCTCTGGTGTTAGATAGCACCACTGCTGCTGTCACCTCTAGTGTTAGGTAGCACTCCTGCTGCAGTCACAAGTGGTGTTAGGTAGCACTGCTGCTGCTGTCACCTTTGTTCTTAGGTAGCACTACTGCTCTTGTCACCTCTGGTGTTAGATAGCACTACTACTGTAGTCACCTCTGGTGTTAGATAGCACTACTGCTGCTGTCACCTCTGGTGTTAGGTAATAGTACTGCTGCAGTCACCTCTGGTGTTAGGTAACAGTACTGCTCTTGTCACCTCTGGTGTTAGGTAGCTCTACTACTGCTGTCATCTCTGTTGTTAGGTAGCACTACTGCTCCTGTCACCTCTGATGTTAGGTATCACTACTGCTGCTGTCACCTCTGGTGTTAGGTAGCACTACTACTCCTGTCACCTCTGGCATTAGGTAGCACTACTGCTTCTGTCACCTCTAGTGTTAGGTAGCACTACTGCTGCTGTCACCTCTAGTGTTAGATAGCACTACTGCTGCTGTCACCTCTGATGTTAGGTAGCACTACTACTGCAGTCACCTTTAATGTCAGGTAGCACAACTGCTGCTGTCACCTCTGGTGTTACATAACACTACTGCTGCAGTCACCTCTAGTGTTAGGTAGCACTACTGCTGCAGTCACCTCCGGTGTTTGATAGCACTACTGCTGCTGTCACTTCTAGTGTTAGGTAGCACTACTGCTGCAGTCACCTGTGGTGTTAGGTAACAGTACTGCTCTTGTCACCTCTGGTGTTAGGTAGCGCTACTACTGCTGTCATCTCTGTTGTTAGGTAGCACTACTGCTGCTGTCCCCTCTGATGTTAGGTATCGCTACTGCTGCTGCCACCTCTGGTGTTAGGTAGCACTACTACTCCTGTCACCTCTGGTGTTAGGTAGCAATACTGCTTCTGTCACCTCTAGTGTTAGGTAGCACTACTGCTGCTGTCACCTCTGGTGTTAGCACTACTGCTGCTGTCACCTCTGATGTTGGGTAGCACTACTACTGCAGTCACCATTAATGTCAGGTAGCACAACTGCTGCTGTCACCTCTGGTGTTATATAACACTACTGCTGCTGTCACCTCTAGTGTTAGGTAGCACTACTGCTGCAGTCACCTCTGGTGTTTGATAGCACTACTGCTGCTGTCACCTCTAGTGTTAGGTAGCACTACTGCTGCAGTCACCTGTGATGTTAGGTAACAGTACTGCTCTTGTCACCTTTGGTGTTAGGTTGCTCTATTACTACTGTCACCTCTGTTGTTAGGTAGCACTACTGCTGCTGTCACCTCTGGTGTTAGGTATCACTACTGCTGCTGTCACCTCTGGTGTTAGGTAGCACTATTATCCCTGTCACCTCTGGTGTTAGGTAGCATTACTGCTTCTGTCACCTCTGGTGTTAGGTAGCACTACTGCTGGTCACCTCTGGTGTTAGGTAACACTATTGCTGCTGTCACCTCTGGTGTTAGGTAGCACTACTGCTGCAGTCACCTTTAATATCAGATAGCATAACTGCTGCTGTCACCTCTGGTGTTACATAGCACTACTGCTGCTGTTATCTCTGTTTTTTAGGTACTATTACTGCTGCTGTCACTTCTTGTGTTGGTTAACCCTACTGTTGCTAACACCCCTGGTTTTTAGGTTGTACTACTTCTGCTGTTAGCTGTGGTGTTAGGTGACGCTAAGGCTACTTCCATCCCCAATGTCAGGTAGCCCTACTGCTACCTGTATCACTGGTGTTGGGTAACCCTTCTCCTGTTGTCATTTTTAGTGCTACATAACTATTTCTGATGTCACTTCTGGTGTTAGGTAGCATTATTTCTAATGTCACCTTTGTTGTTAGTTAACCCAACTACTACTGTCACCTATTGTATTGGGTAGCTCTTCTACTTATGTCATCTCAGGTGTTAGATAACACTGCTTCTGTCACCTCTTGCGTTGGTTGCACTGCTTCTGCTGTCACCACAAGTGTTGGTAAACCTGCTGCTGCTGTCATCCCTGGTGTTAGGTAAAGCAATTGCTGCTGTCTTTGTTTGGTGTAATACTACTACTGCTTTCAACATTAGTGTTACGTAACACTGTTATTGCCCTCACCTACAGTGTTTGGTAATATTACTGCTGCTGTCTTCTTTGGTGTTGGGTTATACTACTTCTGCTGTTACCGCTGGTATTAGGTAACACTACTGCTGCTGTCATGTGGGGTTAGGAAACACTACTGCTACTGTCACCTCTGAGGTTAGGTAATATTACTCTTGGTTTTAGTGTTGGTGTTATTTAACAGTACAGCAGCTGTCATCTCTGGCGTTAGGTAACACTATTGCAGTTGTTACATCTAGTGTTATTTATCCTTATAGCTGTTATCATCTCTTGTGTCTGGTAGCCCTGTAGCTGCTTTCACCTTTCATATCAGAAAACACTATTGCTGGTGTCACCTCTGGTGTTAGGTAACGATATTGCTGTGTTCACCCCTCTTTTAATGTATCCCTACTGCAGCTTTACCCTATGGTTTTGGGTAGCAATACTGCTGCTGTTACTTGTAGTGTTAGGTAACACTACTGCAGCTATCACCTCTGGTGTTAGGTTAGGCTGCTGTCTTCTCTGGTTTTGGGTACAGCTGCTGCTGCTGTTACCTCTAGTGTTATGTGATACTACTCTCAACTCTTGTGTTAAGTAGCATAACTGCTGCCACCCCTGGTGTTAAATAGCCCTACTTCTGTCACCTCTGGTGTTGGGAAGTCCTTCTGCGACTGTCACCTTTGGTGTTAGATAATATTACTGTGGCTTTAACTGATGTTGTCACCTCTGGTATTAAAAAGCAATTTTGCTGCTGCATTAGTTTATCTAACACCATATGTGACAGCAGAAGTATGGCTACACAACACCAGAGGTGACAGCAATGTAAGTGCTACCTAACACCAGAGGTGAAAGCAGAAGTAGAGCTTCCCGATATCTCGTGTCCTAGATAACACAACTGCTGTTTTCACATTTGGTGCTACCTTTAGTGATTAGTATTCCTGTAACTGTTAGTTCCTTTATTCCCTTTGAATTGACGATGCTAAGCAATCCAGAATGGTTGCATTATCAAATGCTTAGCTAAGGATGATACAGTAGGAAAGTTAAGACAGTGAACCGAGTGTTAACATTACAGTGTTAACGTCCCCAGTCACCTGCTCATAAGTCTCTTAATTAACTTATGATCTTAATTTTCCTTCCATGTACTTGAATCCAAGTAGATCTGAGGGTGTCAGACAACACATGACCCGTATAATGTCAAGGATATGTGTGTGATTTCTTTGCTTGATTTTGACAGTGATTTGTAAAGGATTAAAAAGGATTAAATCTTATGCACGGTAACTAGTATAGAGACAAAAAATTATCTTCGCAGTTTGCATTTGTAGATTTTTAACATTAATTTGCACTTTGTATATAATTATATCACTTTTACTTATTGTCATGGGATAGAATGAAATGTGTTCCATTGGTAATATACATTATATTATATGGTTTTACTATTAATGTCGATACAGGAGTAACAAGTCTGTGCACCATGCAATCTGCTGAATACAATAATATGTGCTCCGGAAGATTATCATAATGCTAAGAGGGATTATGATTCAATGCAAAAAAAAATAAAATTGAACAATAAAATGTTTAGTTTTTAAAGAGTAGTAGAAGAAAAAAGAAGGCCTTTATTTCACAGAAATTAATAATCATAAAAGTATAATTACAGTATGTGTAGATAAATCTATCAAAATATGTACATTGACAGTTATTCATAGAACTTTCCTGAATCCTCAAATTCTGTAATGAGTACTAGCATGGTAAATTTCAGCAGGCTGCACTCATATATCTGCTTTCTTTCAAACAGCAAATTTAGCCACTTGGTTCACCGAAGTGATCAAAAGTAAGGCACAAGAATAGTGATACTGGCATTGCTAAAATCGACAAGTCATTTTCTCTCAAGCCTGTATTTACCTCACCGACAAGTTGCCATGATACTAAGTGACTAGAAGATTGATCATACATTACTCTGGATGACTGGATTCACATGTCTAGTTGAAGACCTTAGACGTAGATTTTCTCTATACAGTATTATAACCAAATACTATTTTCATCATCCTCTGTAGAGGACACATATAAATATTCCTCCAAAATCAAGTTCTGCTTGATGATGTAGCATTGCTTATGTAATCAATACTAATTCAGAAGTTCATACAACAGAAAATTACAATAGTTTTCATGACAACTAACAGTAAGTTATGAGCAGTAAACCTCTTTCCAATGGTACTGATGTGTGGTGGATACAAAACAGTATAAGTTCAAGTGTTTTAATTTCATCCACAATTCTCTCTAATATGTATTTCTTGGTATATTCGGAGAGGTATATGTTATCAACTGAATATCTTAATAGCTAAATGTTCAACTCACAATACTTTATCAGCTGCAAATTTGTCCAGACTTTTAAGATCTTTAGGTGGTACATTATCTAATAATATACGGTATTTCCTTATTTGAACATTTTGTATCATTCTTAAAGAACACTGGTTATTGACAGTTGCACAGTGTAAGATAAAAGGAGAGACAAAAATATGAAAAATATATACAATCCTTTGGCATCGGTGAGTTGTGACTGTGGTCCAGAGTCTGTGAAGTATCACATCTGTGGCACACCTTGACATTAAGCAGAAGAAACAGATTATCAACTGGCAATTCCTGAATCATATACCTATGCTTTATAAAACACATAGGATTCTGTGTTATATAAAATCAAACCTATACTCACTGGTCAGTTGCTAAACATTAACACACTAATTTAAGGACTTTTAAGTCTTGATTTCCCATGCACTGGTCAATATCTAAACATCAGTAATATGACTTCCATACTCTTTATGTAACTTCTGAAATCTACCTTTATGGTATCTAAAAGCATAATTGGTGTTATGCAAAATGTGAGTCTGATATGTAATACATTGAATTCATTCAAGTACCAAATAATCTTTTGGTGAAGTCAATGACTGAACAAAGTCCTCTTGAAGTAGTGTCTCCTGGCCAAATGAAATGGCTTAGACAACCTTGTAAAATTCAATGGCATAATTAGTGTAAAAGTTTGTTACAACAAATTCAAATACCAGACATATTTCATCATTGGTCTTTACATTTGGAAAATTTATTTCATACGAACTCGAATGAATTTTTGATGCAAGCATGAAGCACTTAGTGCCCTAAGGGTAACTATTTATGCCAATATAATACTTGGTCTGTACACAGCACCTTTCATTCATAATAAACATCTGTGACACTATGCTACAACTTTGGAGACCTATCAGGTGTAACCGCAGTAGAATCTTAAACACAAGTGGCGACAGCATTTAAATCCAGTAACTGAATGATTAGAGATTAAGGAACATAAGTCATTTCCTCCATAATGATAAATGATAATATGAGCTGTTTTGTCCTGGTGATAAAAGGTTCCTACAGTGTCAGGAAGTCTATGTTTGCCTTCACACACTGCCCAGTGAGGTGATCAACAGCTGAGGCTTTGACCTCAGTGTCACCAAATTTCATGTGGACTGTTATTTCTCGACGAGCTTTGCTGTGATCCTGGTGGTGGTGTGAGGTGGGCCCCAAGTCCAAGTGCAGTGTACCCACTCGCTGAACCCCATCCTCTGTCACAAACTGTAACAAGAATAGAGGTTACACATATAAAAATTAGACATATCAATGGTCAATGTCAAGTTCATGAGTAAATGAGAATAGAATAACACAAACTTCTAAAACCAGGTTACTTCTGCAAAGAGGTTGTCGTTGTAACCTTAATCACACCATTTTTAAATACCTTAAGAACTGATAACCCCATAAGATCTAATAGACAAAATTATTTTACATCTCCCACTATGCTTATCTAAGATAATAGATGTTTAACACTCTCTTTGATAAACCAAATATTTTGGTTTGTCTAAGAATATGTAAAAGGTCTTGATTACAAAAAAGATACAGATGGCAGGTTGAACATATTAGTGTTATTATCATCTATTTTTCATCATCTCCCTAATGATAAGAACTAATGTTAAGTGGTGCCTCATCCTCTCATCTACAGGTGGTGGGCACAATAAAGATACCATAAGTCTCTGAGCGTGATCTGAGGAAGGCTTTCCTCACTTATTCAATATCATTTTCATTATCAGTTAACAGTCTTACAGGCTGAAGTGATCAGTCATGCTAACTAGATTAAAAAAATGTTCCCTTAGCCAAATACTTTTAAAAAATAGAATGTATAATAGATTCTTACACCATTACATTTGAACAGTAAAAGTTTTATGGTATTTTGCCCTGAGAGTTTTAAAAGTAGAATATTTTTTAAACATCACAGTCACCTTAAGGTGTTTCGTTTTGAGATGCATGAAGAATCCTTACAATATCGGCGAAAAAATTCTAAATTTTTATCTATTACATAGTGAAATAATTACAAACTGCTTACATGAAGGGGAACTGAAGCAGGGCAACAGTGAAAGACAAAAGAAAGACAAAATATGATATAAGGTCTCTGAAAACTAGGGTAGTATCCGAGACTTCATGGCAAACAAGAAAACATCTGCATTAATGAAACTAAAGAAATGCTAATGGAAGGACAATAACCAAAAGAACTGAAAAGTTTTTTTCATAATATAATGCCTCCAAAGTTAACAAAGGCCAGCATATCAACTTCCAATAAATCCTTTGCACCACCAAAATAGACTAAGACAATTGTAATAAATGTTATCCCTATTCAGTTATCATAAATTCATAATATTACTGTCACAAGTTTAGTAATATCAAGACTTTGGAATTATTAAAAGATCATAAAGTAAATTTCTCATACTCACTCTCTCAACAATGAATGAAACAGATGGATTAACTAGTGTCATGCAGTTAGTTACCTTAGCGTTGTGACAGTGGGTAGCATATAGATGGAGTATGACTGTGGTCTGAGCAGGCGTGGCAGGTGTGTATGAACGGACCACCACATCACCTACAGCCACACTCTCATCCACCACAACAAAGCGGTCCAGTACATCGGCACACCATTCCGACCCAGCTGCCACTACACGTTTCTCAGTTGGATGGATCCCACGCTGGTAACGATTGAGGACACCAACACCATACGTGAGACGAGACCGTCGGACTGTCACAACACCTGGATCTAGTCCAAACTGTACAGCCCCACGCAAGATGGCAAGTCCCATGCCCTGTGGACAACATACTGAATTTGTTCACTAAATATATGGAAGGGGGAAAAAATAAAGGGCACAACACACTCATTTCAGTCACATAATTTTGGTGTCTAGGATTTTTACAGGCAAAGTCTAATACTGCTGGTGACGTGTTCCAATCACATTCTTGTGCGTATATTCTAATGCACATGTTCTCAAGCCTACAGCCTTGTGTTTTAGTGTGATGCGTACAGCATTGTCTTGTGGGTCAAGATGAAACAACAGAGAACGGCTGAATTGTTAAAGGAGTATCATATGTGCCTGTGCAGTCTTCCATAGTTTTTCACAATCAATGATTAAATATTTTGTAGTGAAGAAGGTTTTATTTGGTGAAAGAAGTATAGATACTGAATAGAAAAAATGGTAAGTCACTTTCTTATATTGTGTCCAAGTATGTGGCATGAAAGCCTGGGATCAGGTCTCATGACCAACCTGTGGGATGATGACATTCACTCTGTGGCCAAAAGTGTCCCTAATATGTTTCTGGAGGAGTTCAGACTCTGCAAAACCACCAACCAAAAACATATACTGCAGAGGCCCAACTTCTGGGGCTGACAAAACTGCCTCGATTGCCTGTGATAAAGAGAAAAGTATTTTTTTTAGTTAAAAATCACTCTGTAATATATAAAATATACAAGTTCTCTCCTGAGGATTCAGGCATACTTTACTCAACATTATAATTGACAATAAAATGTTTCACACAATAACTGATATTAAAGCACTTAGTGTGTTGTTACCTGGTGATCTCAAATAGCAGAAAAATGGTACAGATATAGTATCAAAACTGTACAATAACACAAGTTTAGTAAGACTAATGTATTTTAAATCACTGATCAGTGATGGTTGAACCCCATCCATACTGTACAATAACACAAGTTTAGTAAGACTAATGTATTTTAAACCACTGATCAGTGATGGTTGAACCCCATCCCAGAATAAAAGTGAGAAGTATGGCACACACACATTAACTATACAGTACATCAAACTGAGAGAAATTATACAGGCATGGTTCTATGATTTTTCCTCTCTCTCTTTCTGACCTGAGTGATGTTGGAGAGAGTGGGCAGAAAAAGTTGTCTCATGGTCTCCTGTTCCACCCTAAGCATACCTTGGGCTGACCATCTTACTCCCAGCTGCTGGTGCTTCTTGATGGCCCACTCCACCTGTAATGGTACAGCATTCAACATTACATGAAACTTGGGCAACATTTCATCAAAATTTGATTTTACTTAGAAAGATGACTTTCACTCAAATGAAGAGTTAAATTAGACAGAATGTAATGAAGTTATATGATATGTGGAGGAATGCATATGATGGGTTGAACCAGGGCATATGAAGCTGTCAAGGTAAACAAAAGAGTATTCTGTGGGTCTTTGCTGTGGATGGTGTGCTCTGGTTTTGTTGCATTTTACCTGAGAGCTAGAGATTGGATGTGCACACGAGTCCATTGTTCTCCTGTTCCTGATTTTACCTCACTGAAGTAGAGAAGGCAATTAGGTATATAAAAAGAATATTCTATGCCTACCATTATGTAAAATCTGTGGTGCAAAGGGGTGGAGGAATTTGTACGAGGCAAATAAATATAGGGGATTGAAAAGGGGTATAAGGGGCAGGCTAATCTTTAAGAAGTGGAATAGTGCATAAAAGGTATATAAGAGAACAGTGCATGGATAACTGTGTGGGATTTTGGTTACTGCATAAAACTATAAGGGAAGAATGTATATAAGAAGGAAGGATGACTTTCTGAAAGGTGGAAAACATACATGAGGTGCATAAGTTTATGAAAATCTTTAGCATACAGACAAACAAGCATAAGAGAAGTGGGGAAGTTCAAGAAAAGCAATGAAATATATGAGGGGTAAATGAATTTATTTGGAGAAAATAAGTGTATGATAAGTGAATTAATATGTGGGATGATTAAATATGAAGAAAAGTGAATAAGTATATGAGTAATATGAGCTTTTGGGAGAGATGAGTGTTAAGGGAGAAATGTTATGAGTGTATGGGTGAATGAAAGCATGGGAAATGCATGAGAAGTAGAGGAAAGCATGAGAGATTTATGGATGGACGAGAGGTGGATGGGGGCAGCAAAGGTGTATGAGATACATATGTGGGTTAAATGAGTGGATGAATAGATAAATGTATGAGGGGTGAGAGAGAGTGTAAGAGGTAGGAAGCTATTACTGGTATGGTTGTGTCTGACAAGTGGATGAGAGAATGAGAGATGACTGATTCTTTGAAGGTTGAATGGATGAAAATCTGAAGAGTAGAAAGGGCTAACGAACGTTAATGGGAGAGATGAATGTATGAAGGGTTGAAAATATCTGAGGGTTGGATGTATCCATATAATGAGGGATACATGAGTATATGAGAGGTGGGTAAGCACAAGGGGTTAATGTGTGCATGAGAGATGAAAGAGTGTATAACAAGAGGATAAATGTATGGGGATTGGATGAATATATGAGGTGAATGAGTGGTGAAATGGTTTATATGACAGATGTGTGTATAAAATGTAGATGGGTATAGCATAAGTATGTGAGGCAGATGAGTCTGTGTAAGGTAGATGAGCATATAAGATATGAATGAATTTATAGAGGGTGGAGAAGTGAACGAAGTGAGGATGAATTATTTATGTAAATGATGAAGGGTAAAAAAGCATGAGTAGCTTGCTAATGAGAGTATGTAAAGCAGATGCATGTATAAAGTTTGAGTGAAATGTGAATGAGTTAATGATGAGTAGACGGATGCAGGAGGGATAAATAATCATATGAGAGACTGATGACTTTCTGATGGATGGATAAGTGTATGAGAAGTGAATGTGTGTAAGGTATAAAGTATATGAGGGATGGATGGGTGTATGAAGTGTGGATGAGCGTATGAAGAGCTAATGAGTATATAAGTGAAAAAGTGTACGGCAGTTCAACAAGTACATAAGGGTTGAATAGGTGAATAGGGATGAATGAGGGAAACATTAGAGTATAAGATAGATGAGTGTATAAGGTGCAAATAATTGTATACAAGGAGGCTAAATATATGAGTAGAATAGTTGAAAATTGTAACAAATGGTATGCATGTGTAATTATCATTATCATCATTGTTATCATCATACTTATCATTATCATCATTGTTATCATCATACAACCACAAGGCCCTTCTTCTGAGATTCCTTCAGTTGCAAGTCTGCACTAAATTCAGTCACAAGAAAATGATGGACCCCTTTAGAGTAAGGGATAAATTTCTATCTATCTATCTATCTATCTATATCTATGATGCCCGTTCCCTCCAGGAACTCCCAACAAGGGAGTGGCCACAGCAAAAAAGTCTCCATTTATCCCTGTCCCTACATGCCTCCCTCACATACACTATTCCCTGCATTCTTCTACTTTATTTCCCCAAGTTACAGGTGGTCTCCCTCTCACACCAATCCATTTAATTGTAATATCATACACCCTCCTTCTAAACTCCAGTCTTGCATTCTTTCCACATGCCTAAACAACCTCAAAGTATAACATTTCACCCTCCCTACCTCTCCACAAATCATTCCCTTTGCATTTCCTGTCGTACCCAATCTCTCATACACCCCTTCATTTCTTTCTTCATTCCATCTAGCTATACCACATGCTCCTCTCAAACTGCTCATTTCCATGTTCTCTCTTCCCACACAGTCTTCATCGCTCCCAGAACCTTCACCCCCTCCCCCACCCTATGACTCACTTCTGCTTCCATGGTTCCATTCACTGCCAAATCCACTCCCAGATATCTAAAACACTTCACTTCCTCCAATTTTTTCCCATTCAAACTCACTCCCCAACTA